>JAQMCW010020599.1:0-10055 GCA_030068335.1 Chrysichthys cranchii | reverse complement strand
CGGAACTAAAACCCGGGTTAGTACTCCGGGGATCTGGACCGTGGATCTCTAGCGCGTTCCAACCCCCTCGTTACAGTGGGGTGAAATTTGATTCACTGAAACAGCTGTAACTGAGAACTGGTTGCATAGATCCCCACAAAGCTTGAAACACATCTTCAGGCCAATATTATGAGGAGGTTAACAAAGTTTGAGGTATGGATTTCAACAGGGATGGAGTTAAATTCAAATAGCTTTTTTTTTATGGAACTGAAAATCTGATTGCACTGAATTTTAGTGTGCTGAATTGTCTGCTAATCTGTAACAGAATTTTTATCTTTATTGGATCCTGACCACCCTCAGCCAAATGGCTTTTAGCAGCATTTCAAACAATTTCAAATGTTTCATACACAGCAAAATTCTCAGAGTTGATTTGCTGGTGTTAAACAAAAGTGTTAAACATAGAGTTGAATTGACACTGTAAAAATATAGTATGATTTGAACTGCATCTGAGTTTTAGAAAATCTTAAATTAACAATGCAAAATTGGGACAAAAATAACCCCACCAGCACAGTGTTAAAATGAACTCTCTCTCAACACGATTGGATTTGCTACGTACTTATTACATTTTGTGAGCGTCTTCATTTTTATATGTAACTTGGTAAGAACTTGGGGTCATATTCGCTCGAGGTCCTGGGACCCAGATAATCCCTGCTTGTGGCTATATTTCTTCAAGTTTTTGTATTAACTGTACATACCCTCTTCACATGCTCTCGCATGCATACACTCTCAGTGGTGAACCATATTTGTTCAGTATATTTTTACCTAACCCCTCAATAAATAAATAAACAAACAAACAAACAAACAAACAAACAAACAAATGTTCTTTCTACATAAGGGAAGTTCAGCAATGTTCAAAAGTTAAGCAAACACATGTTATTCGTATTACTGTATATCTCAAGACAGTAGAAAACCCATATCAACTTACCACATGAGAACTTTGCCAGGAATTTACAGAATATAAAAAATACCCTAAAATATTCAATTTTCTATCTAGCCATAAAAATAACAAGCATGACTCTGGTATTAGGGTACTAAAACATGCTCCTTATTAATATAAACTCCACTTTCTGTCTGGATGGTATGATCATAGATTCCCCTTTAAAGCTCATTTGAGGTTATGAGTACAGGCCACTTTGTTCCAAGGTGGGAGGAGAACTCGATCTGAATCTCAGAAGTTGAACCGTGGACCTAAGGTAACTTGTATGTGTCATGAATCTGCCCGCGCGGAGCCCCCTTTGAACACACCCGTTTTGGGTATCCATGATAGCGGCACAGTCCGGAGGATGAATGCTGCTCCAAGAACAGTCTGCCGCAGTGCCACTGGCGCATGCACTAGGACTCACGCCATGCCCGAGCATCATGTGGGATGCTACAGGTGTTACGCATTTGGTAACTAATGACACAGACTTTAAAGAGACTTGCTCAGGCACACCAAGGTGCGAAGCTTTAGACTACACTCCCTGCGCTATTGCCAAGCCTTGATTATTGTCTGTTTATGCTCCCTGGTTTTGACCTTTTTTCTAGTCATTTGGTTTTTGTGGTTATAGCCTTTGCCCTTGTTGTGTTGTTTACCGTTCGGATATTTCCTTGCCTGCCATTTGCTGTGTGTCTGCGCACACCCTACATTCCTGACAGTATGTACGGGAAAATGAGTCACGCGGCACGTCTCTCAGCCGAAACAAAGGGTAACGCTTCAGTCTCAGCCTCGCATTTGCTGTGATAGCATCGTTTGTTGGTGATGGTGCTTTTTTTAAAATGAAAATATCAGGTAATACACTGTACTTTATCATTTTGGTAGCCATTGCACACCAAAAAGTTACGCAATAGTTGTACAAATGTTACAACCTAAAAGTTTGCGATTTATGAACAAATTAAAGAATACAGAGTAATAAAAAAAATAAACACTTTACAAATTACCGTTTTGATAAATGTACGTACATGTGTTTAGTATATGCTCTTCTTGTTTTATCCTGTTCATTTTTTGTTTAAATGCTAAAAAAAACATTTATGTGTAATTTTTTGGGGCAGGGAACCAATTAATTGGTTTTCCATTATTTCTTATGGGGAAAATTCGATCAGAACTCAAAGTTTTAGGATTTGAACCCGAGCTCTGAACGGATTAAGTTCGAGTTCTGCGGTACCACTGTATATACGTACATATAAAATGTGTGTCTATTTTCTTCTGTTTACTTTGGTGTCATCTGTTGACTACAAATTACAGTTTCCTGCGTGGTTACTCTACCTATAAATATGTCCCTGTACATAAGACTTTGTATCTTTATGCATTGTATACATCACTCCCCTGTATATACACCTTTTTGGGATCAGTGATAAAGGCTATCTAGAAACCTGTATCTCACATGTTTCGCAAAGCAAACCTTATGTTTAGTTATGTAGTAAGCATACAATAATCATACTAGCAATGTTGGATATAAAAAACACATGAAACTCAACAACAAACAGCATTGTGCCAGAGTGATCCAGTTCAGTAAGTCTTCCAGACAAGACAAAACTTGAGAAAAACTTCCCTTAGGTACATTTGTGCATAGGGGATTTTGGGAAGTTTCATTCTGAGTTTTACCTCCAGATGCTAACATTATTGGATTTTTTAAAAGCACTCCCCCGATGCACCCACTTTCCCTCCCTGGGGTGGCAGTACAACATTACTGTGGAAAATACATGCCATGTTTAACCAACAGAATGTGTTAGGGACCTTCCCACTGTCAGGAATCCGCCATACAGTCTGCGCATTAATGGCGCAGACGGACTTGCATGAGCGCTCACCGCTGCATGCGTTCTCGGAACGCTGTGCTGATGCTCACGATAGCGCCAGTGGCGCATGCGCAGATGTTGAACTCATGATTCACAACCGGATTCGAATCAGCTGAAACCATTTAGCAAGGACTATAAATACTCCCAGTTTCCACAAAGACATCGCGAAGTATTAACGTCCCCGGATCCGTTATACCAAGCCGTGATTGTTTTGTATTGCTTGCCTGTGTATGACCCGTGTTTTCTTTCCTGGTTTCTGATTCTCGTAATAGCCCTAGTTGTGTTAGCTTTCGGTATTTGACCTTGGACCTTGTTTTTCGGATTACGTCTCTGTCTCGCCCGGTTTAGCTCGTCCGTCTGATCTCTTGACCTCCTGCCTGTTTATGGATATTGTCTCTAGCCTGCTGATTTGGATTAGTCTTCTACATTGGTTTGAATAAATACTTATATATTTATTCCTGAGTCTCCGCGCATGTATCCTGCTCAAACCCACACCCGTGACACCCACCAAGGTTCTTCTGCCTGATCATATTTTCTCACAATGACCCACTGACTTCCATCAACAGTGTGGAATGAATGGAAGAGATGCAAAAGTGCTTAGAGGGTCTGGGGAACTTGCCCATTTTGCTGATGCATCTGCTGAGTGTATTTCTTGTGGCTTATTTGAATCACTATTAGTGTGACCTTTGAACTTCACAATATTCAGCTCACGTTTACGTTCTTCACTCAGAGATAACGATTCAGCATTTTGAGCTGAAAAGGAGGAAAATAAGGCACTGCAGGCTGCAACTACTAATTATTTTGATAATTTATTAACCTGTCAAATTTTTTCATTTAATTGATTGGTTTATTGGAAAATATTCAGTACAAAAGATATATATAATTCCATCATATAATTAGCACTACAACAGAACTCTTTCTTATTTATGCTTAATTAAAGAACAGTTCACTAATACAACATAATATTACTGACATTTACTGCTTGTTAGTATGGATTGTTCAAGCAGAGCCATCATGCTTCCACTATTTCTCACATTCTCACAAACAAATGATAATATTACTCACATTAAAACACAAGTAATTTCATGAGAGGGTAGTATGGTGGTGTGGTGGTTAGCACTGTTGCCTCACAGTAAGAAGGTCCTGGGTTCAGTCCCCTTTCTGTGTACAGTTTGCATTTTCTCCCCATATCCCTGTGTCCACGTGGGTGTCCTCCGGGTTCTCCAGTTTCCTGTCATTGTCCAAAGACATGCACAGAGGGGATTAGGCAAATTTGTCTACTGCAAATTGCCCATAGGTGTGAATGTGAGCGTGAATGGTTGTCTGTCACTGTGTGTTGGCCTTGTGGTGGATTGGCAACCCGCCCAGGGTGTACTCCACCTCTCGCATGAAGTCAGCTGGGATTGACTAAAGCTCCCCCGCAGCCCTGAAAAGGATTAAGCGGGAGAAGGTGAGTGAGCGAGTGAGTATTTCATGAGATCAGCAGGGTAATGTACTGTAAAGTGTTTCCATACCATAGAGAAGGTTGAACTGTTTTTTTTCTGCTCTGCATTTCAGTCAAATGTGTTTTTATGAAGTGATGTAGTGTGTGCCAACAGCAGATGAATGCAGCACAACAAATATGGAAAGTTATTGGCAACAATATTTTGAATTATTTTTTATCAACTTTGTCAGTAAATTGTTGCAGTCCAAATGTATTTTAAAATTGTAATCCTGCTGTATAATAACCATATTTAGTAACTGTATTGGTTATCTGATTGCATCTATTTTCTGTGACCTTTCATTGTATCCTTTTTACAAATGCTGCTTCATGTATTCTGTAACTTCCCAAATTTGACCATTTGACCTTTATTTGGCATTGCAATCACTAATGATGGAAATCTGGCCTTATGAAACAGCTACATAAAGTGCAACAATCCCTAAAGGCTTTTGTAATCAAAGGTACAGCCTTAGTCTACAGGAAACCCATTAAAAATTTTATTCTCTTTTGTTCATCTCCTTTCCTTACCTATAATCCCTTCAGATTCTAACTATGCTCAGGTACACACTTCTGTGCCTGCCTGTACAGTATGTACTGATCTTGTAGATAGGTATAGTTAGATAGGAGGCAGCTTCCAGAGATCTTTCCCTAAAATCATGATTGTAGGCCTTCACTGCTTATGGCAAGATAATATAAATATTCAGGCTACAACAGAAAAATACCACAAAACATGTAACAGTATTTTCTAAAAATAATATGCCATACATTTCTGACTTCTGACTCTTACATTTTTAAGGAAAGTAACCCAACCAACCAATGGCAGATTAGGGCGGTCATCTCCCAAGGCTACTCTTTGTGTGGGCCCTACTCCTGACTCATCCCTTATCAGCATTTCCATATTTTTCTATATGTGCTTTCAAGAACATGCTGATAACTTCCAGCATATTCATAAAGTTCCCATTATCAGGTTGCCCAAAAAAACTTACTGTGTCTCTTGAAAAGCAGTCCCCTCTCTCTAAAAAATTAGCCACCGCACCCACCCTTTTTAAAATCTTGGGCCATTATTCATCTTTACATTGCAACTGTTTTTTTTTTTTAGTTCTGCATCTATATGCTCAATGTCAGCACAGAGTATAACATAAGCAAACACAGTCTTTCTGTGACTCTTCAATTCATCATGTCCAGCTATGCACGGCTGCCTTTTTCCAGTCACTATAGCTTGCCATCATGCAGACCGAAGAACAATGTCCCCAAATAATTTACCTGCGAACCAAAAACAGTACTTTTTGTAGAGGAATAAAGAAACCATTTTCTTGGCACTTTTAAACAGGGGTTTGAAAAAGTACCTCTTTTGGTGTTTGTTTTACTTTCTGAAACAAGTTCAACTTTGTTCTGACAAGTTTCAGGTCCCATTTTAACCCTGTCTGTCCTCATTTGTTTATCAGTTTTATTCCAGTATGCAGGATCTGAGCTAAAGGGAGCAGGATTTGTAGCTTCTTGTGCTCTCTCCACAGAAGGTGGAGAGGTTCTGGTGAGGTGGGACATGCCTAATTCCTGGGGGGTTGGTGGTACAACATACTGGTGTTTTGGGTGGTTGAAATGTTAGTCCCATTGTCTCAGACCCCTTATCTTAATGAGGTGGTTGTGAGGAATGGTTGCAGTCAGATTGTCTGGTGTCTTTGCCAGGGTTAGTTCTGATCCAGTTGCAGTTGTTTCAACCATTACCCCTGCTGGCATTCTTCCTCCTTTGTGTTTTCATTATGTAGTTGACTAGATAAAGATTTGGCAGCCTTGAAATATACTGTACAGTCATTTTAGGAATTTTCTTTAGTAGATCTTGGTCCCAGTATTCTTTCAGCCACTGTACTTTTTTTTAGTGCCCCGCTATCATATTTTATTTCTGAGATTTTCCCACTATGCTGTCCAGTAGCAGTGATGTATTATTTGAAAATGAAATTAACCATGTGAGCGCATTTAAAAAAAAATATTTCTAATGGGCCAATAGGTCAAGGTTCTTTCTCTAGATTTTTCTCTTGATCTCCTATCTTGTGCTTCCTCCTTCCTCCTTCTTTTCGAACATGCAACATCAGGGGGCAGCTTAACACACTCTTCCCCTTTTTATGCATGAGCTCACACACTGTGATTGACATCGGGAAAGAGTATGCCACCAGTTCTCTCTAAGCTCTCTCTGAGCTCTCTCTGAGCTCCCAGCCATTGGTGGCTATGGCATCATCATGACTCAAACTAAGCTCTGCAAATGATAGGGTGAATACTTGCCAGCCTTTGCGTTAATTCATGCATGCAGCCAGGATTTATCTTAGTTTGTGAATAATGGTCAAACACAACAGAGTGGTGAGAGATGGCTGAAAACTCATGAAAATCTACACATGCATTTGTTTTATGACAACTCTTGATTTGATATTGAAATTCATTATAGGCATGCCTGATCCACTCCATGGCACCCTTCAGTTTTATGAAAGAGCTATTATTTGTTTTAATGTCTTTTATAGAATGTTTTTACTAGTTTTTAATGAGGCCAAATTGACCCCAAAGATAAATAATCTGATTTTTTTTGTAATACACAATTTTTGTCAGAATTTTTTGGAGAGAAAAATGAAATGTTTTCATTTCTTTTTGGATATCCCCTAGAATACATGGAATAGGAAATATTCCAAATCAAGCGTAATGATAGTGTTTTAGGGTCTTTCTATTTCTAATTGTTTGAACAAGTTTGTCATAAGTAAGCAGTAATGTCTGGCAAGGGGGAGGTGTTAAGACTTTCTTATATAGAATTATCTGATTATCAGTAAAGTCCAAACAAATTAATAAATATATATATTTAAAAGAATATATCCTTAACAATTTTATCACTTCTAAAATGATTGGAGTCTCTGAGAACCCAAGTATAAAGCTCTCCAAGTTCAATTTTACTCCTAGGAAATCATTATTTATTATATTTATTATTCATTAATATTTATCATGATTTATTCTTTTAATGATTTCCTAGGGGTAAAATTTAGCTTGGGTCACTTATCATTCATCATTTTAAAGTTTTTTTGTTTGTTTGTTTTTGCAGGGACAGGAAAAGAGATGTATTCCATACTAAATTTGGCGCAAATCATTTTTAATACTCTTTATAGATATAATTTCTTATATTTACCACAATATATTTGATCATGCAGAGTTATTCTAATTTTGGTATTGCCTTTATTTTGCTTAAAATTTAAATGACCAAAAATCAATGAGCTCAGTATAGCAACTAAACAGGCATATCTGATATAACCATCAACAAGGTGTACCATAGCTATTGGAATAGCTTTAATTGCCATTTTATATACTTTTTGTGAATAGTTGAGGGTTTGTATGTTATAGTGCCTACAGACTGTGAGATTTTAGCAGTAGTATTATGTAAAATATAAAATATTGCTAGAAACATGAGTACGACATCAAGTTTGATGTACATGGACAATGAATACTCACTTATAGGCTACAACGTGAGTCAATATACAGGAATAAAATATCATCTGTGTGTGTCATCCATCTGTGCCACTTTAGTGGTAAACAATGAAGCTAAGCAAAATTCAAGCCCTTGCAGTAGTGGTTTTTCTGTTAAGTTAGTGCAATCCAGTGTCGCATTCATCAGTGAGTCATTTCATTCTGCATTTCTATTGTTTGGTTAGTAGATGTAGGTTGTAGCAGCAGTAATCTTGCGGTCATCAGCAGTCATCATGTGAGATGGACATCCTAAATTTCTGACCCTGTCCCAGGCTGTCTTTGAACATGAGTGTCAGAATGGCCATTCTCACAGGAGATGCCTGTTCAGTTGCTATACTGAGCTCATCGATTTTTGGTCATTTAAATGTCATGCAAGACCACCATTTTGGTGCGATGACCAAAGATATTACTTTCATGTTGGTCATATTTCATCAGGGACAGCCCAAAATCAAACACAGTGTATACCCGCCATTACTGTATATGCTCTATGAAATTTACATTTATATTTAAAATATGAATTAAGCAGCAAATATTATTATATATTTTCCAATATAAGGAAGCCAAACATTTTCAAGGGGAATTAAGCACATTTTAAATAGAAATTCTTGACCACCTACAGGTTTAGATATATCAGAAGGGATTTTAAACCAAAAGAAGAAATTATTGGATATTATGGCCTGTAATCATTTTGCCTTTAGGAAATCATTCATGGATGAATTTTAATTTAAAGCACGTTTCTGAAAAATGTAGAATGTCCATAATCTTATTAAGCAATGCCTTGTTCTGCCTGCAATTTGAAAAACAATTATGTTCACTAGTATAAAGTCACAGTCAGCAGAAGCACAGCTAACCAATGTCAATATTCATCAGTCTTGGTGGTAATTATTTTCCCTGTGAATTCATACCTACCTACTAAAGAAACAATGTGGCCTTTGACAGGGTACGAAATTCCTATCAGCAAAGTGGAAAAACAGGAAAGATTGATTGGACACATATGAAACACTGGCTTGGACTGTCACGATGCTTGAATCCAGTTGGACTGTATGGGAGAGGCAAGTTGGCATTACCAATCACAGGCCTGGTGGAAGAATTCAATGCACCAAAGCAAGACTTGTAATGATCTTCACTGAATGTGAGGATTCTATTGTTAGAACAGCAGCTCTCCCGGTGTGGCCACAGGGAGGAAGTGGACCCCATCTGAGGCAGTCCAGAATGCCAAGTCAGCACTTCAGTTCAGGGATGTGGTTGCCAAGTCCAGCAGGGGAGAGCCAGCCTCGTGCTCATCCCAAGCACTCCTCAATGGCATAAAGCAACACCGGTACAAAGGAGACATCTGGTAGTGGAGGAACTGAATGCCAAGGCCATTGCAATGGCCAAACAGGACCAATGGACCAACATTGGAGAGCAGGGATAAGAGGAAATTAAGCTGGAGAGACATCTAGGAGATGGAGGGTTCTCTGCTTAGTTTCATCATTAGATCTATGTTCAACCTCTGACCCACACCACAGAACCTGAAGCAGTGGTTTGGAGAAGACTCCACCTAATCACTATGCCAAGCACCTGCATCATTAAGATACATCTTATCAGGATGCACAACAAGCCTCTCCCAAGAATGGTACATTTTGTGTTATTACCAAATGCTCAGACAGCTGGCTTTTGACTTGGAACAAAGATGAACCACCACCAATGCTCTCCCCCAAACAGGAAAGGCTCACCGCACCCCATTCATATTGGCAGGTCAATCCACACAGCACCACACAACATGAAAAAGGACACAAGTATTCTATAGGTTGCTTGGGATTGGAAAGTGGACACTGATCTGGATAAAAAGCTTATTTTTCCCCGAGACCTTGTAGTCACAACACTCCAGCTCATGGTACTGTGGTCCACAACAACCAAGCTGGCAGTTGTTGTGGAATTAACAGTTCCATGGGGAGATGGTGTAAAAGAAGCATATGAGAGAAAAAAGATAAAATACGTCTTCGGCCGCTTAATCCTGTAGAGGGTCGCAGGGGGAAGCTGAATCCCAGCTGACATCGGGCAAGAGGCAGGACACACCCTGGGCGGGTTGCCAATCCACAGCAGGGCGACACACAGAGACAGACAACCATTCACACTCATATTCACAACTACGGGCAATTTAGAGTAGCCAGTTAGCCTAATCCCCTTTGTGCATGGACTGTGGGAGGAATCCGGAGTACCCGGAGGAAACCCACGCGAACATGGGGAGAACATGCAAACTCCACACAGAAAGGCACCTGTGCCGAAC
>JAQMCW010020570.1:0-10056 GCA_030068335.1 Chrysichthys cranchii | reverse complement strand
GACAACAAATATCGCACTTTTTCACGATATTCAAATTTTTTGAGGTGTGTGTGTGTGTGTGTATATATATATATATATATATATATATATATACACACTTAGATATGTTTATAGATTAATAAACTTTTAATTGGACCTTATATGTCCATTGTTAAAAGCGCTATACAAATAAAATTGAGTTGAATTATATATGCATTCGCTTTGTTATCACAATACTAATTTAAAATGAACATATTAACAACCGGTCAAAAAAATGTCCTTTTATCAAATTAAATTGGTGTGCAGCACCATTTCCATCACCCAAGGGGAAAGAATATGGTTCCACACGCAGCAGGTATGGATACTTCTTTCTATTAGGTTTCTTTTCACATTCAGGATAAACTCTTTTATCCTATTTTTAAGAGTCTTCATAACTTTGCTTCTACCTGCATACAAGACTTTGTACATCTTTTCACAACTTCCAGTATGTTACGGCCAATTCATATCAGATTATTAGTGATGACTTTAGTTTCTTCCGTGGGTGTTCGAGCTTTCAGAAATAATGGAATTCGCTTCCCAAGAACTTCAGGGAAATTTCCTCCATTTTAGAATTAAATCTCTCATTTTCTCTCAGTCACTCTGTGTTCGTCTAGTTCAGTTGTCATGTAGTGTTTGATTTAGTTTATTCGCTTGCCTGTTTTTGTTTGCTGCTCTGTATAGCATCCTTGTGTGCTTGTCTTCTTCTTATTTGCTATTGTTTGTCTTGATATTATTTGCATATTTATTTTATCTATATTTCTTATTTAACCCACTGAACTGGAAATACATTTGTGTGTCAATGACCTACATATGCTTTTGAAAGAAACATGTTTGATTCCAGTAGGAATGTACTCTATACATTTCACTTTTAACACAAGAGTTATAAGTTAAATCTCACTGAGACAGCAAGACAGCTTGTGCACATCATTCTCTGGGATCCTGTTTTGCGAATGTGTGTAGATATATTGTTTGATAGTTTAAGAATTATTATCTCAAAATTATACATATGAAAAATATCACAGCACCTATATCGTGGTGCATACAGTTCTTTTGAATATGCAGTGAATATGCACGCCACCTCTAGTTTTGACTTTTCCTCAGAATGTCATGTTGATCTATAGGTTTAACTCAAGTCAAGCAGTTTGTACATCAGCAGATCTTAAATGAACTGCCACAGATTGGTGGGTTTTGTCAAATCAGTGTATTATAACTCGGCGCTGATGCAGTAGAGCGCAGGCTATTCTACAGTAATGTGTAAGCTGCTACACGCTTTTACTTACACAAAAGCCTATACAACAGACCATTCATGCAATTTTTTTTTACTCTTGTTGCTGCCTCACGCTTAACTTTCTCACTGCATTAAACATTCTTGTTTGTTGTGAAGACATGAAGGTTTTTTGTGAACGTCTATGTATTTAATTTTGGCTTGGGTAGTCGTGTGCACTGTGGGATTTCATTTCTTAGTAAAAAAAAAAAAAATCAGTGATTTATAATATTGTTTGTTTTTGTATACATCTTCAGTTGCAAACCTTTAACACTGCAGCGCCATGTAAGACGGTTGAGGATCTGACCGCAGGTGCAGCTATGGCACAAGCTCTGCATCAAATGTAAGTGTACCGTTACCCTTTAATATACTTTCCATTTATCCACACCTCATTCGCACGTTTTAATTTGAGCATTTCCTGAATATTTCATAGTACACACTGAATTGTGGGTATTCTGCAAGGCCGTGTTACTTGAGCATGGATACGCTTTGTCAAAGAAACCTTTTTATCTTCTGCCACTAGGAGGAGGTGAGGGTATTATGTTTCTGTGAGATTCTCATTAGAGCTGTATCTCAAGAACAACTGGTTGAGTGTTTGTAGGATATGGAATTATCACTGTAACCATCAGATGAACTGATTAGATTTTGAAATTGATCCACACTGGGTGAAGATTACAGGAAGGTCAAAATAATTTTTGATGGCTTCCTTCTTTGATGGCTTCCTTCCTGTTTGTCAAACAGAGATCTTACTTACACCTTCATGTTCTGGACCTAATGCTGCCTTCAAGTTCTGTCGAAAACACCGCTATTATAAGCTGAATGCCACCACAGTGTCGTCATTACAAATCTGGAACTCAGTCAGTTGTCAGTTGCAAAAAATTATGCTGTCCCGCGATGTTAACGTGACACCTACAGCAGATTGAAGTGGCAATTATGCATTTTAATTATTGAGTTCTTTATTTTTCTTTCAGTAAGGCAAAATAAACCTCATGTTGATGGTGTAGTAAATAAATAAATAGGAACAGATGATTTTTTTTTTTAAACACAAAACATGTTGTAATCGCCACCTCCGAATGTATACTCATGAACCTCCATGGTGGTAGCATACGATTTTTGCCATCAGTTCCTGGACCTGTTAGTTTGCCAGTAGAAAATCCTTGTTAGTTCACAAAGATTAGTGTTTACATGTAGGATTTCTGTGAATTTTTCCTTGCTGACACCTGATGAGCTAATTGCATTTTGACATTGATCTAAATACGCTAAAGGTCACAGCAAGGTCAAATGTCTGAAGTAGTTATTTACAATTACTTACAGTAGATGTTACTTATGATTACATGTTTCATGCTTAGGACTTCATCTGGCTATGTCAGGTTTTGGCTCTTCTCTTCATCCAAAGAGATTGCTTCGAGTTGCTGGCTCACCCTTTCCAGAATCTAGTGCACTGTTTTTGTTTTGAAAGCACATGAGCACTGACTGCTCTGTGCAGCAAAACCTCCAGAAATTCACTGTTGGTAATTTAAAAAAAATAAATAAATAAAAAATTTTGAAACCCCATCTTGAACTTTTTCCTTATTCACATGTCAAATTTGGATGTTTTGAACTATGGACTTTACTTTCGCGGCCATCCTGCGATACAACCGAGACCGGTTCAGGTCCATTACATAAAGAATAATACGCAATATGAAAACGTAATGGATCAGTCGAAAGAATTTAAAATACACATACCTTGACAAAATACGGATGCTCCCCTAGTTACGATGACCCGACTTATGATTTTTCGAGGTTACAATGACTCTAAAAATTGTAAAATATTTAGAAAATATTAAAAATTCATGGGCAGGCATCGTTGGCAGGCCAGCGTAACAGCACATGACATGTGATGCGTTCGGAAAAGGCCCGGAAGTAGGTGGACGACACTCGCCTTGCGTGATGCATCATTCTCTCCCGCAACTATAGCTGACCGCATCTCCATTGTAACTTGAGGACTACCTGTATATTCAGTTTTGTAAATTATAGATCTATGGCCTAAAATGTTACCCGATTGTTTTTGGAATATTGATGGCATCGAAAATGAAGATTACCTAGTAGCTACAGAAGATTCTGGGAAGGGTGAGCTGACCCCTTTAAGGTTTAAGGTTCCTGAATACACTATATATGGACCCCAGTGAAGAATGTGCCTTAAGAACTTGTTGGCACTTTCAAAATATGATCCATGCATTTGCCTGAACTGTATACACACAGTGAATATTCACCATGAACTCACCAAAAAGAGAGTATATTCTGTATGTTAAGGGTATTGGAGGCATACAAGTTGGTAACGAGAAGGACTAGACTTTTTGGCATCGACTTCTGCTTTTTTTTGCATGGCATTTGAATGGAATGAAAAACAATTATTACTTGTCATACCAGCGGTTATCAGGATCAGAGCACTGTGGGGAGAGATTAGCCATAATTATTGAAAAAGCAATCAGCACCAGGGGACATTTTGCTGTTCTTCAGCATATTTGCCTCAAATACATCATCATCATCATCATCACCACCATCTTCAGTAACCGTATTATCCTGAGCAGGGGAACAGTGGATCCAGCTTAACATGGCAACCTGGATGCATTGCTGGAAAATCCTCCTCAGTTGGGATGCCAGGTCATCACAGGGCAACATGCACATTGTAACACCTACGGGCAGTTTAACCTAGCAGATCTGCCCAACTGCATGTTTTTGGAGGTTTTTTTTTTTTTTTTTACTGGAGTTGTATCCACTGCACAACCCTATTGCTTACGTGTCTCAGATACAGTTCAGTCTGAATAGTAAATAGGCTTGTGTACTATTTATATTGATTTGCTGTTACGATAAGATAAGATAGATACACCCTGTATTTTTACTGTACAGGTACAATGGGATTTTGTTTGGAGTAAGCCAGTAGGTGCATTTAAAGAGTCAAACAGTAGATATAAAATGAAGGATACAAAATAAACAACCATAGGCTCTAATACACGCTTGGAAAGGGAGAGGTAAGAGAGGTGTGTTCAAGTGGTTGAATCCTACATATTGGACCTTTAATTCGCTGCTAGTATAAGTAAGTGTGTGGAGCTTATTAAGTAACAGGTTAATAAGCTGTTAAACAACAAAAAAGAATAACATAATGCAGTAAATAATAAACACAGTAGAACCACAGACAGCAAGACAGGGACATTGTGTGGTAACCAGGTATGGGGTGTGTGTGTGTGTAGTGTACAAATGTGAGAGTGTGACTGAGTGTATGTGTGTTAGGATGTAAATGATATATGCATGCTGCTAACATTGCTGGACAGATTGGGATATAGTGGGGTGGATGAAAAGGAAAATAATAATAAATATAATCAGGTCTTGTTTTTTGATGGTGGTGGCAGGAGCCTTTCCAGGTGTCAATAATCATGAAACTTATTCCATACGAAAATGTGACAGCAGGCAGCCCAGTGCTGATTTAACTAGAGCTGAATTCTTCACACCCTATTACCCTGTTCTTATTCAGAGATCCGTCCTGGTTCAGTGACAGCTGGCTGGTGCGTATTAAGGAAGATGTTGGAGATAACCTGAGACTCAAGGTAAACTCCAGGATCTTCCGCTGTTTACTTTATCCACTTGGAGGTTTTTTTTTTTTTTTTTTTTTTTGTTATACTGTATCTTTCTGGTATAACCTTTTTTTTTTATTTTTTTTTTTTAAATCATTTATGTTTTTTCTGCAGTTGAACAATCTTAAAAAGATCTTGCAGATGATTGTCGATTACTATAATGAGGTAAGTTTTAAAACCGCTTAAGAAACAATAAAAGATGGAGGGTTATAATCTTGATGTATTTTAAGTGCAAAAAGAATGAACTTGCATTCGAGAAGCAGAAATCTTTTCCACAACATTTAACGCCTCAGTACAGCAGTGCCTTTACTACCTAAAACATTAACATCCACACAGCAGCAAGGTTTTTCTCTATTTCTTATTAATGGTTCTCGGCTTGGTTTTTGCTAATACACTACATTGACCTCTCTTTCTCTCTCTATCTGTGTTATTCACCTCATTTGCTTGGTGTGTGTGTGTGTGGTGTGTGTGTGTGTGGGGGGGGGTAGGTTCTGAATCAGCAAATGTCAGGCTTCCCCCTGCCTGACGTAGTGCGCGTGGCTGAACTCTCTGACCCTGTGGAGCTCGGGCGGCTCCTCCAACTCATCCTCGGCTGTGCAGTCAAATGTGATCGCAAACAAGGTACCTCTTCTACTCACTCAGCTAATCCCATTTTTTGCTAGTAGTGTATATGATTACATAACAATTTAGTACAGTAATCCCCCGCTATATCGTGGTTCACATTTCATGCCCACGGCTATTCGTGGATTCCCTGGTATTATAAAATATAAACATTAATTAAAGTGGCGTAAAATATTGCTAATATATTACATTACATTACCATCATTTGGCAGACGCCCTTATTCAGAGCGCCTTACATTTTTAACACAACATTTATACAACTGAGCATTTTGAGGTTAAGGGTCTTGCTTAAGGGTCCAGCAGTGGCAGCTTGGCAGTGCTTGAATTTGAACTCCCAACCTTCCAATCAGTAGTCCAACATCGTAGCCACCTGAGCTACTCCCTGCCCTATTTTATACTGTATATAAAATACAGTACAGTGTAGATCATATTTATGCAAGTTAAAGAACACACATAGCATTGTTTATGAAAACGCAGTGTGGGGATACTGAAAAAAAATATGGCTGGAGGAATGAGTCTGGCCAATCGGAATGCCCTATTCCTTTAACCTAGGTTGTGATTGGCTGCTGGCTACGATGCGTATGGTTGGGGAGAAGCAACCAGCATTCGCCAAAGTATCTGCGCCCATATTTCTGCCTTGAACTAATTTTTTTTTCAACATCCATCCATCACATTTAGAAAAATAGATAAAAGATCCATATAGAACAAAAGCCTAGGCTAAGCTAGTGTAATATACATACAGTACCTAAAATATAAGTCTAGGCTACGCTAGTATAGTATACAGCACATTACAGTACTCGCTATAAATGTCATGTTTTTACGAATTTGACACAAAATTCACCTCGCTATATGGTCACAAATGTTTCCTTTATGTGTTTAATTGTGTCTAGAAAGTGTTTAAATAATGTGGGAGTTTAGGGCTTAAACTATTTAAAAAAAAAACAAAAACCAAAAAAACATTTGGGGTTGGCGTCCGTGTATCGCGGATTTTTATCTTTCGCGGAAAGTTTTGGAACATAACTCCTGCGAGGGACTACTGTCTATAGTTCTGTAAATCAGCACTTTATTCGACTGCAACTGATAGGATTACCCCTACAGTTATACTGTATGTGCTTGTGATGACGGTTTTGACAGTAATCTCTTTCTTTAGAGTATATCCAGATCATCATGACCCTGGAGGAATCTGTGCAGCATGTAGTCATGACAGCCATTCAGGAGGTCAGTCTGGCACAAGTTCTCCATGCATGCCCAGTCCAATATTTTTGGCACCAGTCATCTGATTCCTTAGGCTAAAAAAGTTGTAGCTAAGTGCTAACATAATGCACCTAGCTAACTAGTAAATGTGTGCATTAATACAGAATAATAGAAATGAATTATTGAGGAAGGGATGACTGTAGTCATAAACCTGATCCTGATAAAGTTTATGATGTAGCATGTTATGTTGGGGCCCTCAATAAAAAGTCCCCAAGTTGTTTGGCAAAGGTTTCAGTGATGTGTTTTCTCATTAGTAGTTATCTCTCCTTACATAGCAAGTAAAAACATTTTGAGTCAATATAGCATCTTTATTTTTTCTTGACATATGTTTAGCATGCTTAACTGCATGCTAACTCTGTGGTGCGCTAGCAGCAGAGTTTTTTGCCAGCTTGCTTTCACAGATCAGGTAGTCTTCACATTGTGAAATGCATTACATTTAAACATGCACACCAAATGAAGACTTTGCTGCAAAAGTCAGTAAGAAGTAGGATTTCTTTTCTTACTTTGTATGTTAGGCTTACTTGTCCACTAAGCAGCTAGTAATAAAGTTGAAATCTCCCTGTCCTATGTCTAATTGTAACTGATGGTAAATCACGTGTCTTTTTGCAGCTGATGAGCAAAGAGTCCATGACCCAGTTTGGAACTGAGCCACAGGGAGACGTAGAACAACAGGTTCGAGTGGTGAATATAGTTTTTTTTTTTTTTTTTTTTTTTTAAAGATTATTAAGAAATGCTAACAGCGTCACTTGTCCTTAATGGCAGCTGAAGAAAGCTCTGGAGGACTTGAGCGAGCTGATGGCAGAGAAAGATGAGCTAGCTCAACGCTGCCAAGAGCTCGACATCCAGGTGAGGAATTTGAGTACAGGCACTGCTACGGAGCCCCTGACTGTCTGTATTTATTTATTTATTTATTTATTTTTACAGAAGAGAAGGTTCTCTGAGCCCTCCTGATTTCTGGCAGTATCTGTAATTGTTATGTTGGAGAGCTCAGAATCTGTTTAAATGCTTTAGTAAAATTGAAAACAAAAACCCAGCCTCTCATTTGTATTTTGTGTTATACCACAAAATTTTAAATGAGTACTTTCAGCTGTGGTAGTAAGTTTTATTCACCGTTGCTGAGTTCATACAGCTTGCTATTGACAGTGAACAGATGTACAAACCTGCCCAAAAGCCATGATGAAATACCTTAACAAAGGCTGACATTGTTTGTGCCTCCTTTGCCATTTAGAAGCAGACTGACTGCTTTACAGGCCAGCACATGTGCCCTCATGGTTTAAATTTGACCATCATCTTCATAGATGAGGACGTCTTTGCTGTAGAGTCCTGACAGTGCTGGTTGTTGTTGCCTTCTGACTCTTGGCTGAGCATTTTAAAAACCGAGTGCCTCAAAAATGAAAACAGTGCATGGTCATTCCTGCGATGCTTATTTTACTCAGCAGGGCATTACTTTTGGAGTATACATCCACTAAAATACACCTAGCATATCAGGGTTCGGATTAAATGCTTCTGTAGGTAGTTACTTGATTAATGACTTGCTAAACATGAGGACACTTTTAATGCTTCACATATTTTGTAATCAATGAATAATAATTGGAGCACAGAATCACTGTAACCTTGTCTTCACACTGTTCCATTAAACTGATCCATTACAGACACTGATTTTTGACAGATTGAGTATAAACGTGTCCTTGGTGAATGAGAGGTAAGTCCAAATGCATGGCTGTAGAGCCTAACCAACGCCTTACTAAAGCCTTGCCCTAACCGCCCTAACCAACCTAACAACCTAACAATGGGGAAGTACTCACAAAACCTGAGCTGCAGCTGTCTATTTGCTGTTTAAAAAAAAGAAGAAAAAAAAAGGAAAAACCAAACCTGACCTTAAACATTTAAGATTCATCCGGTGGTTAACAAAAGCTAATATCCATGCACTTTTTTTTTTCTACTTTGATATTCTTAAGATCCTGTTGTGACAAAGTTGATGTAATACTTTAACTGCATTAAAATCTTTTCAGAGGTAAACATGGAATTCTGTCCTTGAGTATACTTTGCACAGGATGCAGCCATTTATCTAACTAATACCACATTGCAGTTTTCCAGCCTGGTTGAGGAACATTATTGCTGGTTACAGGTGACGCTTCTGATTAGGGGATCTGAAAAAAGAGTACAAACTATGACTCCTCATATCCGAATAACAGCAATGTCTAATTACAGGATTCTCTAATAAACAGTTATTTTCCCAACCTGTTTAATCCCTGACCCTGTAAACAGGTGGCAATTCTGCAGGACGAGCGGAATAGCCTCCTAGCGGAGAATGATGTCCTGACTGATCGAGCCAGCCAGTTGGATTCCTTTGATGATCCCAACACTCCATCAGGGAAGAAACACAGTCAGCTCCAGCTGCAGATAGAACAGCTCCAAGAGGAGAACTTCCGGTAGTCACCCGCACATTCACACCACTATACTGGCTTTTCAGTCTGAAAATTACGGTCACGTAAACTCCTTTTCATATGTTTTGTTCTAGTTTATATTGGAGAATTGTTGCATTCTGAATTCTCATTGGTCAGAAGGAGTTGTTGAAGGTGCTGATTAACTTTCAGCTCTGATGAGTAATGAGTAATACCGGATGCAAGTCAAATCACACATTCATTTGAACGCACGTGTCCTAATACAATATTTCACTATAGTATAGTTTCCATAGTAACAACCTGTATACAGACTTGTTTAGCAGGTGCTTGAAGTAAATGTATTTGGGAGGGAGGGACTGTTGATATGGTGAACTTTTCCTTTTCATTTAATATTTTTACAAGGCGTCTCCAGTGTCAACACGTCATAACAGTCAAAAGCAATGCTGCGCTTTTTAAGTCTTCAAAAAGGAGTGCTTTGTGCTTTTCTGTTGTCCAAACTACATTTTTTTGCTTTTCAAAAAAGAGTAGCTCATGAGGCAATGACTGTTTATACGTAGCTTTCGTACCGTAAGTGCTAGCAGGAACTAAGTTGTTTTGCAGACGGGCCACAAAATAAAAGTAACTTTAAACAGCTAAAATGTATTTGTATTTTTCATTTAAAGAATGTTAGCGTCACAATTATTGCCAAAAACCAGACAAAAGGATACAGAATAGTAATTAAAAAGGAGTCTTTGAGGAATTTATTAACTGGCCCCACTCAGATCCTAATATGAAATATATCTCACTCACTCACTCCTTCATCTACTGCTTAATCCTGTTCAGGGTCGCGGGGGGAAGCTGGAGCCAATCCCAGCTGACTTCGGGTGAGAGGCGGGGTTACACC
>JAQMCW010020531.1:0-10058 GCA_030068335.1 Chrysichthys cranchii | reverse complement strand
TGTACAGCCAATGAACGCACGTCTGAGCGAGACCGATTAAAGGGACACGTGCGTCTTTGTTAGGTACGCAATACGCATTTGTGCAATATGCAAACAGGAAATGGGAAAACATTGGCGTGTACGAAGCGGAAGGGGAAAATGGGCGGGGCTGTGTTTGTTCGCCACCTGATTATGTGCCCATGACCAGACGGAAAATTTTGGTGGATTTTTGGGTCGGGAACCGATTTCTTCGTCTTTGGAGGTGTTCGTGACCAGAGGTTCCACTGTATCAGCTTAAATATCATTATAAAATAATTATAAAACAAATATTAGATTATTAATCCTATTCCTAGATGTTTATTTTTTTTCCTAACATGACTACTGGTAATTTTCCATCTTTCTGAAAAATCCGCTTCCTCTAGAAATCAGTAAAAGTGTCTAGAACAGGCTAGAAAATTCATTATAACAAATATAAGCTCCATTCTCCTAAATTTGTTTGTGACCAGAGGTTCTACTGTATATATAAAAACATCGTATTGGCATCCACAACCTTACAGTAACCTCCAAACAAAAAATCTGAGGAAAACATGTCAACCATGAGTGAACCATGACTCGTACTGCTCGGCATCCTGAAAAAAATGGAAAAATACAACAACAAAGTACAACACTGATCACGTCATTTGTGGAATGACTTTCAATACTTACTGTAATCACTGTGTAATATACAGTATATATATATATATATAATATCACCTTCACCTCACAGGTTCTATGTGAAACACTCGACAACAACAAGGCAGACTTGGCACCGTGGCTCCAAATCCTGACCATGAGAGATCCAGACCATCTCAGACGCGGTAATATGTGACAGATGTCTGAAAACACAATTACCAAGAAACGTTGAACTACTTCTTTCAATCCAGCTGAAATCCTGATGAAGTGTCGGATGGTGAGTTGGCAATGAGACAGAATTGAACGACTGAAATAATTATGGAGCAACAGTAACCTGCTGGCTGGAGAAGTAAACTCTTCCCGAGCGACCTGTGTGATCTGGCACTCTTAACGGTTCCTCGGTATATCCTCCTGGGAGAACCCCTTAACAAAGGATTTCCCTTTCAAAAATAGATTTTTTTTTTATCTGTTTATAAAGCTATTACTGATAGCCACACAAAGCGCCATGAGGAAGTAGGGAAATGTGCATCATATCTCATATCTCAAATCTTTGATTTGAATTCAATTTGTTTTCTTTACAAGTTCATTCAAGTTCATCGAATTTAACAAGTTGGAATGTTTTAACCCTTTATAGGGAACGAACTGAAATACTTGGGAATTCAATCCTTTTAATCCTAGAGAGTTAATGGAGGATACTATAGACTTTATATTACAAAATAAATTTACATTTTATGTTGGAAATCAAGGTCAGTGGAGTTACCATATATGACCAGTGCAGGGTACAATTTCTCAAAAAACTATATGTATATACAGCGGACCCTCGACTCACGACCTGAACCCGTCCCGAGACTCTGTTTGTGACCCGATTTGTTCACCGTCTGACGTGTTCGTGAGCCGAGTCCACTGTGTGTATATATATACACGGTTCTAAGACCTCACGGAAAGGCATGGGGGGCCATTTTGGATGTCTGTTGAAGTTCTTCACCTAATAATACCAATATAAATAACATGAAAGCACGAAACACAACACAGGGGTTGACTTCTGATTTGGGAATTCCTTTAAATGCTCCGAAAATCCGGTTACACAGGATAGTGACACTGTGACTTTTAACTGTAACTTTCAGTGCTGATTCATCTGGAAGCTGAAAGAGGCCAGCCTGTTCCTGCAGATATAGAGAAACACTTTGGAGAAATCTTCGCCAGAGATCTCAGACTGGGCTTAAAGATCCTAGGTGAGTTCTTTGTGTGTGAGAGAAAGGAGAATAGCACGGTTATAGATTCTATTCAAGTGTACAACCATAATGTCCTGTATGATGTCTCCACAGTGCGCTCCATCGAGGACCGTCATCTCTACTTGGCCAAGAGAATCCAGACTATGAAAGTAAGCCATTGTGGATGATGGATCCTGATGAGATGTACAGACCTGACCTTGATGTTGAAACTATTTGGGTTTTCATTTGTTTTGTTTGTTTTTTTTGTTGTAGTAAAGGTATAGTTGTAAATTTTGCTTCATAGCAATGAAGTGTATGTGTGTGTGTGTGTGTGTGTGTGTGTGTGTGTATGTGTGTTGTTGTTGCTGTTGTTGTACAGGGGTCGGTGATGCAAGGACTGATAGTGTCTCACAGTGAGGAGGATCTACTGGCTGTTAGAGCAGCGTACAAGAAGGAAACGGGAAAATCTCTCTACACCACCATACAGGTCTCGCTCTCTCATGGTCGCTCCTTTGTCTGCAGTAGTCCTTACCTGATGATGCTAACTTCCAATTCTACAGTTACTAATACGGTTGCCCAGTCTGATTAGCGTTACTGCTTTGAAGTTACAAGTTCTGACTTGTTGCTTTTTAAAAGGTCACTGTGGCATAAGGTTCACTTGAGGTTTAAAAGCACTTTGGACTGCTGTTCCTCAGTATGCGAGAAACAAGCCCGATTTACTGCAGCTGGTGTGTTACTGAATGATTGCATTATGGAACGATCCGTGATACCAGCTGAGCTTTCTGAAAGACAAGGACCCAAAGAGATTTTTCAATACAGAACCCAACCCACTATGCACCCTTAACTTCTTCCAGAAGCATTTCCTCATCAGGGGGAAGAGGCTTTAACTTGAGGGACTTCAGCTCTGTAGCATTAGAAGTAGGTCTCGCTGATGTCTACTGAAAAGGTATCTGTAGTGCAGTACTTTATGGAAATGTTCCTTATTTTTCCGTACTTCGACCCCAGCATGAAATAACCCCACAGTCATGTAGCCTTTGGTGCTACCAATGGGTGAGTTTAAGTTGTTTTGGCTAGGCCCTTGTCCTGTTCATCGGTGAGCAGGATAAAATCCTTAAGAAAGTAAATGTTGCTTGGACACGTGAATGGAAAGGTATAGTGAGAACATCTGCCACGCACCTAGCTTTCAGCAAACCCACACAAGAAAACCTTTTTTTCAGCTTTGCAGGTTTTTGACCAGATGTTTCCAGCCTGCTCTTCATGGCAGTGGTCCCATTCCCACTTCAGATAAGCGCACAACTTGCTGTTGATTTTTGATTGGGTTTCTGATGACCAGGAACCTCTTCACAAGTGCAAAAAGCCACCACAACCCACGTTTGGCAAATACGTCCAGCTCCTCCAATCATTTTATACCTCCTTGTGATCACACATTGTATTTGACCTTTCACCTTAGTTCAGTGAATTTAAAATCTCAGAACTGTAATAGATTTAAGAGTTTAGCTGAAGGGAAGCTGCCCCAGATGGGTGCTGGAGCAATATCTGTAACTCTCAACGGCTCCATTGTGACCTGTCTTAATGGTCCTGCTTTGCATTAATGTAAACGTAGACCTTTTTTCAAGCATGTGAACACAATCTGTGACCAATCTAAGCTGTAGAAGCCTTATGCAGTTGTGATGAAGGGCCACTTCCTGTTCGTTGCCCTGAAGTTACTGGATGGCCTTCAGGAAGCAAAGCGGGATTCCTTTAGTCGGAGAAGACTTGTGTTAGCTTTGAACTGGGGGAAAACCTGTGGAGGCTGTTTCTCTTGTTTAGCATTATTGTCTGCGGTAGTAGCTGAGAGCTGACGTACTGAGGTCCCACATGGAGACAGGCACCAGACAAACCTGACCCATCATTCCATCCTACGGCATGCTCTCCACCAGGACACCGGATGTGCCCAAATATTTACACTTCCTAAACATTCATTTAAGGGGTATTATTTTTACAGGTAACCTGGGGGTTGTTCCTGGGAATGAAATCAAGGTCTGCATGTAGGTGCATGGTTTTCCCAATGACTAACGTCTTTCCCAAGACCAAATTGCTCTAGGAGAACTCTATTGGAATAAAACATATTTTAATGCTCTACTTTGGAGGTAGAATTAATGTTAGTATTTATGACACTTTCCCTACAGGACAAGTTCAACGGGGACATCCAGCAGGTTTTGCTAGCGATATGTCGCTCTGAAGACTGAGAAGGCTACCACAGTTAATGTAAAGCTTGTGAACAATACATAAATAAAGAAATAAAGAAATAAATAAAAGTTGAAATGCTTGGAAAAGTGAACTGCTCAGAATTGTTGCGTATAATCATTTACTGTACCACTACAATGCAATGGACTTCACTAGACCACAGCACTAACGCTAATGCTAATGCTAATCTAGATTATAGATTAATACAGAGATTCACTTTTAGCAGCAGGTCATTTTTTGTATGAAACAAAACAGCTAGTGAATAATTACGAATTGTTCTTACTTGCTTCTAAGAGCTTTCGTGCATTCCCTGGAGCAGGCAAGCAAGTACGTTGCGTTAGCATGGATTTTTGTAATTACGCTAGCATTAGCGATATTGTTTTCCACAACCATAAGATTATTTTAGCATGCGTTTTATAAATCACACAACTGAAAACTTTAATAAATTAAATTAAAAAGAGGCATTTTGTGTCTGTCTATAAAATAGTTTTCACATTGTCTTATTGTGCTAAAGACATTCTCAAAGGAAGTCAAGGTGGTGGTGGTGGGGGGGGGTAAAAGAAGTTTATTTTCAGTAATCATGCAGGGTTAGCTCATTACAAGGCGATTTCTATGACATGACCTTGAAATGGATTTGATTTCTTTCCCCCTCAGGAGGGTTAATGAATCATTAAGCGGGAAACAAGGAAGTGTTTGTGAAGTGCTGAAATATTGACGTGTGTGTTCATGCGTGTTTGTTTTTAATGGAAAGTGAGGTTGGTTAATAAGAGACTGGTGACGGACCAATTGTTTATAGCTGCTGTAGTGTACATGGATGAAACCAGTAGAACAGGAATAAAACACTTGGACACATCAGTCCCTCCTTTCGTTATCTATAGCTCTTATCCGTCAGGGTCGTGGGGAACCTGGAACCAATCGAAGGTGACTTCAAGAGATTATCTGGCTAATCTGCATGTGTTTGGACTGTGGTTTGGAAACCGGAGCACCCAGAGGAAACCCACACAGGAACAGGGAGAACATGCAAACTCCACACGGAAAAGAAACCCAGCCAATCAGCAAACTCAAACTCAGAACCACCCTGACTTGGGGACGTGATATCGGAAAATGTTCATTTCCACAGGAGATGAAGTAGAACCGGCAGAGCCCAGGTGATGGTCAGTTTAGGGTGAACCTCAGCACCGCTGGATTGTGTTGGTTTTGGAGACATGGTAGTTTTCTTAGTAGCATTGTCGTGTTGTAGCATTGTAGCTGACGGAATCACCGTGGTAACATTTGAAGCCGTGTTCTCGACTTCCAACGAAGTCACAGAAAGTGACAACAAAGTGGTGGCATCTGGTGGCATTTTTGTCGTTCCAGCATTTGAAGGCTCTGTAGAGGTGACGTTCATTGTTATTGGCATGGTGTTGTTTAGTGGCGTCAACACGGTGGTGTTTGGTGGCATCGCTGTGCTGGTGGTATTTAAGGCTATCGTAGATGTTCTGTTTGAAGATATCTCAGTGAGAGTGTTTAAAGGTGTTTCCTTAGAGGTAACGCTCATCACGGGGAGAGTGGTGCTGTTTGGTGGCGTTGTCGTGATGGTGACATTTGAAAGAACTGGAATGGTGACCGTCATTGTCCCTGGAGAGGTGTGGCTTGTTGGCGTCATTGTGGTTGTGTTCGATGGAGTTGCGTTATTTGTGGCGTTGGCTGTTGATGACATCTTCATCGTGGTGCTCGCTGGTCTTATGGTTGTTCCTTTAGTCGCTGTGGAATGGGTTGTTTCCATTTCAGGTAAAGAAGTCTCTCCCTTTGATACCTGTGAAGAATAAATTATAAAATCTAATCAGCTGTTTGAAGCAATGTGACTAGGGCCTATTTTTCTGAGGGTTTATTTTTTTTTTATCATCTGTTTACTATGTTTCGTTAGGAATCTTTACTACTCTTGTGCTTTGTAGGAAATGTGTGTACAGTGGACCGTTTTAACTCTAAAGCCTTGTTTAATTTCAGGTGTGTGTGTGTATATATATATATATATATACATTTTTGTCAATATCATTAGCTGTTAAAATAGTTTTCTAGTTAGTTAACAGTGATCCGGGAAGACATGCAGCTAATCGATGGACAACAGGTATCCATGAGAGATCTGGAGAAGGAAGAATCTTCTCTTTACCGTTAGACGTTTTACTCACAACTGATAAGGGTAATAAAATGTCCGTGTCCCTGATTCAGTCTTGTAATGTGTGTAAACACCATTCTGGTACAGCTGAAGGTCTTCAGATTCAGAGGACGTTGGTGCAACGGGACTGACGTCATCTACGTAGCTTCATCCAATAATGCTGAATAACCTGAACTTTCCAGTGCTTACAGGACTGAAGGTCAACGAGTAAATGATTTCCTCACGTTAAAGATTTCAGATTTGGAAAGTGAAAAATGTTGTACTGTAGATGTTTGAGAATGCATTCAGAATTACAACAAGATATAACCAGAGAACAGAGTATACTGGGTTACACCACTTGTTACTCGTTTATCAAGCCATTTATTGAGAAAAGCAATCAGTTGCCCCAACTTAAAGAAGAATATAATTCTAGCAGTTTTTCCTCAGTGCTCAGAAATAAATGGTGTAAATGTTGAAGAATTGTGAGTTGTCTAAAATAAATTTGGATTTATCAAGAAATGTAGGTGATTGTAAATGTAGATTACACCACCTTAGAGTTTTGCTAGCTGCTAAAGATTTGAGAAATCATATTCAAAAATGGCTTTTCCCCTAAAACAGATCCTAATTATAATAATAATAATAATAATAATAATAATAATAGTCAGAACTTATGGTTTTATGAATAGATGGATGTGTGGGTTTTACCTGGAGTGTGAAGGAGCCAGCCAAGGCCAAGCTGTAGAGCATTACGGTCGGTAACTTCATGGCATGAACGCAGAGAGAGCACAGATGCTACAGACAGGTCCTCTTTATGCACCAGAGCTGCTTTGAGAAGTTAGATGTTTGGAATGAAAGCTTGTGTCCAATGCAGGTGGCCTTTTATAAACGCACAAATACTGGACACACCCCAAGAGCTTAACGTCACGCCATATATTATATTGGTAAAACTTTTTCTTTTTGTTTGTACTTCACACCATCCATACACACAGCTCGGCTTTGAAAGTGACCTGAAGTCCTCACATGGCAGCAATATATTCATGCACCATTAGTCTTATTTCCACTGTAATGCTGAGCACTTCTGAGTATTTCAGGTCACCGGTGTAGCGGCATTAACACCTGGAGCTGGCTTGGCGTAAAACTCACGGTTTCTTCACTACAGTTAGCTGAGGCTTTGTCGTGGAATAGCTTAATAATCCGTGCGCCATCCATCTGGAAAATAATACCGAACTGTTTTGAAAAAATAAATAAGGGAAACTATTTCAGTATTACTTTAGTATTGCAAATATTTTTCAGCTTTTCCTTTTCATTTTCCATTCCCATGTTCCATTCTTTACAGTAAAATGGGAAAGATGAGAATTCCCAAATCTAAATAAATCAACTCTTTTCAAACTCATTTCATCCCCAAATGCAAAGATCACCAGCAGGAGGCGCTATAATAATCTGAACAGGGAAGATACAGCGGAAAATAGCTAAAAGATGTCAAACAGGCAGCGGCGTAGGAGCCGTATGTGTGTCATAGTTAAGATATTTGATGACGAAATTTTAGCGACGGTATATAACACATCCGGGTACTGCCCGTGTCACATTGGCTGTCCTGTATGTCAATCAAGTGACATATTTCTTAGTGAGGACAGATGATAGGCTGATGACGCATGGGTTGCCACGCATGCGCGTGCAGCCGCGCCGGGGGTTCCGAGTGTCGGGTTGCCAGGTGATTATTTTTTTTAATGCCAGGCGATCGACTCACAGTGCCTTCACGATCGACCGGTCGATCGCGATCGACGTATTGAGCACCCCTGTCCTAAAGCATCATACTCAGAGTTTAGATTATCCACTAAAATAGAACAAATGATTTTTTTTAATTAATTCACAGCCAAGAAATTAAATAAAGAAGGACAGCTCAGTCATTTTTAATGGGTCCTTTTATCATTTTTTTTATCATCAAAACTGAAATGGATTGAATGGATGATGCATTTATTCTTAATGACGTGATGTAGATGCTTACTGAGTGGTTACTGATTCCGTTTACCATTTCCTTTTAAAACACCTGAGACCTTGTCATGGTCAGTGGGAGATACACGTTTCTTCAAGTCGACAGGTCAAGAACATTCGCACGAGAGGAGATCCCGGTGTTAAACACTGACCCTGTTGGTTATCCAGTGTTCACCTTCATAACTAGGGTTTTTCGGCTTTATTTGGACTGGTCTTGTTGAAATTTACGACCCAACAAAAAAAAAAACAAACATTTTAATATTAAAGTAAAATCCTTTTGTTGTTGTTGTTGAAAACGAGTCCCATTAACTTCATCAGTTGGGATTTTATCATCCTTTCCGTTTTTTCACAGTCATTGGTGTCATATATATATATATATATATATATATATATATAAATGTTCTATCTCCAAACCTTTGTGTAACCTTTGTATCCTAAGACTTTATCAATCTGGGCACAGCCAGTCAATCAGTGGCCAATGGATATCCACGAGAGAGCTGGAGGAACCTGGGAGAAACTTCTCACTAATGTTAGAGTGTTGTGTACACTCGCGAGAGCGATAAAAAGTCCGGTTTGTCCTGATGGATTAATACTAAATAGGTTACTCATTTCAGTATCGCTTTCAGTATCTATGAGAAGCAAAACACATGTTCCTCCAGTCAGAGTGAAGAAAATGGTGTCAGTGCTTCTCTAGTTATCATTCAGATGAATTCTGCTGCTCCAAAAGCACATGGCTATACAAGGCTGGTTGATTAAGATGATCTCTGGGGCGTCTAGAGGAAGGCAGGACTCAGACCCAAGTTCACGTGTGGGTGTGGTTCATTAGGAAGAATCTTAAAACTAAGCTTAGTTTGGAGCTGGAGTTCTGGGAGTTGTTTAAAAAATCAGGAAAGAATCGCCATGCATGAGACAAGAATGGGAAAACCTGGCTCAGGATGAGTTGACAAGAGTACACGCCAAGGTTTTGCAAGACTTTGAATAAATATACATATTAATGAGGAGAACTGACACTCAGGTGAGTAGGTGTAGGCTGAGACAGAATCTGGGAGAGGGTTTCTTGTAACATGAAGGAAAATATGAAAAGATTAACACTGTAGAGTATCAAGAACATTAAGGTGGAGTGAAGAGACATGAGTTAGACGTAATAATCCAAGCAGGAAAAGGCGGCGAATAGAAAGTGAGGTGAGGGTTTGACCAAGGAGAAACCAAGAGCTAGTGTAGTGTAGAGGTCTGAACACGGCGCGGCCTTTAGTGGCACTGGATTTAGGATGTTCATAAAGACGTCAAACCTGAATGTAATAAACGCATGAATAATCATCTCATCTACAGAGCGGGAAACCAGGTGTGATGCAATTCCACTATCAACATTTGTATCAGTATCAGTTTAGTGCTCGCAATATCCCTAACTATTTGGATTCGAATCCAAAAGTGGTTGTGTCCTAAACCAGACCGGGTTTCTGTGTTTTTAACAAATGTGAATCTGACCCCTGTACATACACTATATACTATAGTATTCTAGAATACTGCTGCCTCAATGGTTAACATTTTTTTAAATCAAAGTTTACCTATTGCTAAATGTGCAGATGTACAGGACATCCTGGGCAAACTGACTGATTATACAGCGGTCCCTTGACTTCCGACCGACCCAGATTGCGACATTTCTGAGATACGAGGTTGATGTCAGGCTATTTTTTGTTTTGGGATACGACATTTTTTTGGGATACAACATTGGCGATTTCATGACATCCGCCGCCATTACACATTCCTGTGTCCCAGTCCGCCCCAAGCCGACCTACAGATCACGTGTCGAGCTCGCTGAGTAAGCATCACCGCAGCATTTCTCA
>JAQMCW010020448.1:0-10061 GCA_030068335.1 Chrysichthys cranchii | reverse complement strand
TTGTCTGTCTCTGTGTGTCGCCCTGCGGTGGATTGGCGACCCGCCCAGGGTGTAACCCCGCCTCTCGCCCGATGTCAGCTGGGATTGGCGCCAGCTTCACCCCGCGACCCTGACCAGGATTAAGCGGCAGAAGACGAAGACGAATGATCAGCATTTGAATTCAGCTTGAGAATACTACAAAAGAACTGATCCTACTTTCAAATGTTTATCATATACATATCAGGCCTTTAGCCCTAGCAGGGTTTCAAAAGAGCTGTTATTGGCTGGCAGCACAGTGGTATAGAGGTCAGCACTGTCGCCTCACAGTAAGAATGTCCTGGGTGGCTTTCTGTGTGGACTTTGCATGTTGTCCATGTGCGTTTCCTCCCACAGTCAAACGACATACACAGAGGGGATTTGGCTACTCTAAATTACCTGTAGGTGTGAATGGTCGGCTCTAAATGAAATACGCCATCCTCATGGGAGACTGTAATCTACCAACCTAAGCTGCGCATGCTTATTATTTATATTGTTATTTTCTCCAACATGCTCTGTATTTAATCATGGAAAACTGGGATAGGGTTAACTGGGGAAAATTATATGTACAATTTATAATGCAAGATGTCATATATAACAATTTTCTGCTGTGCATAACAAAGCGAATGTTTTGTTTTCCCGTGTTTATCCTGCTGTTGAATTCTTGATTCTGATTGGTCAGAAGGTCTTGATTCCTTTTCAGTACCAGAAGATATGATAATATATGTTCATATACAGTACATGCTCATTTATTATTGGGTCTATACTGACAACTTCGAACATGGTTTATATGGCTCTTCCACCATGCAAACCCATGTACTGTATATCGGTGAAGAGTCTGCAAAGAGATGTTTATTTCACATTTGAGGAACGAGTCTCCAGGGTCAGCGCTTTGTAACAGTCAAATAAAAACTTCCCCATCACTGATTATTTTCTGATAAGAGCATGCACGGTCATGCTGTATTTTATTTATATTCCCAGCCATAATTACAGTAGTGCACACAAATCTTAGGTGTATGCAAAGAAACGGTGTGAAGTAAAAAAAAAATAACTCAAAAATAATGAAATGAAATCTTTTTACTTCAATGAAAAAAAACAAAAAAAAAAAAACCACAAAACCTCCAACATGCAGTAAACAGTAATAAACTAAACAAAGACAATATTTGGTGTGATGACCCTTTGCTTTTTTGTTTTCTTAAAACAGTAGTCCCACGTACAGTTTGTACTGTTTTATGAGGAAATCAGCTGTACGTTTTTCTGAGCATCTTGGAGAATCTGCCACCGTTCTTCTGGAGACTTTGCCTGTTGCACTTGCTTTTTTTTATGCATACTAAACCCATGAGCCTTATGTAATATATTCTTTACTGACATACAAAAGTTTTCAAATACAATTTTTTTTTTGTTTTTGGAAAAATCTAAAACGTGTTCCTTTTTGCACTGACTCAGTAATGCAGAGTTCATAAAAAAATAAATATCTACAATAAAATTTGTACTATAATAAGAGGGTGCCAAGGCTTTTGCACAATACTCTAGGAGCAACAGAAAGTCTACCACAGGAATAACATTGCTGAAACCTTCCAGCTGTTTTCCCAGCCCAGCCCACAGTGCTGATTATCCTTCCAATGCAACAGAAACCAGTTACTATTTATGACACGTGACCCACTGGGAAGTGAGTCGGGGTGTCCGCTCAGCCCACGTCAGCCCTCTTTGTGTTATTAGAGCTTCTGTAGGGCTTTTCTTTTCGCCTGCTAGAACATTCAGCTAATGTTTGGTCTGTTTATTTTGGCAGCAAGCAGTAGCTTGCGGTTCAGAGCTTTTCCGTCCCTTGAGGAACATAGACGCACGCTCATGGTATAAGCAGGCAGGACAGAGATGCTGCCGGGCCAGAAAATACTCACAAACTATTTATTAAAACCGAGTCTAAATGCAACAGCGAGAGGTGTTAAATCTGAAAGTTACATCATTATTTACACCCAAGTTAAACATATTCACCTGCTGAAGTCACTTTCCTGGTTCATTTGCTCATTCAAATCATCCAAACCACCTGTGTGTAGCTCACACTCCCGAGGTTTTCTTGGGTGGAAATGGGCGAGGGTTTTTCAATAACACCTGACTCCAAACGCACACGCCTGCCTTTGAGCCTGAAAAAATTGAAGAGAAGCCTGAAGAAAAGATGCCAAGCACCGAGATAAACATCTAATAGTACTCTGGTATATTCACTCTGGTAATCAATGCAAATTTGATTTCATTTCATCTGAACAATATGGCCTCCACACCCATTATTCAGCAGAATATAAAATACCACTTGATCCACCACGTCATATTATTTTGTGTTTTATTTGTTTAGATATTACACAGTGAGAGGTCATTGCATCCATACAATTAAGGAAACTATGAGATATAAAATCATGAATAGCTAACGTGCGCACACTGTGTAGGCTATTTTATTCTACTTATAGATGCATGATTTTGAGTTTGCAAATTAAGAAAATAATGCCAAGGTTAATTTTAAACAAACAAACAAACAAACAAACAAACAAATAAAAGTGACATGCCCATGGTTTAAAGAATAAGCTGCCCAAGCACTTGGTACTTAAAAAGGGTCAGAAATTCCAAGGTCAAAACAGCACTTAAGTCCATATGTCATGTCTGACGGTCCTTCTGTATTGTTTCTTTTAAATCTGTATAAAAAAGATTTGACAACGCAGGGAGCATGCGTGGCAGAACAAGTCCTAACAGCTAACATGTTTAACCCAAGGCAAAATCTCCATTTCGACTACGTAACCTGTGCAACCTTTGCTGAATCTAAATCTGGAGCAATCACGTACGTTGGTTCATGTTCAGAGCACTTTGGGGCTCATGCAGTCCTGTTTAGACTGGTTTAGGCAAAAGTATTCCCTCTTGGGCAATTATTCTCATGGCTTCCTTTTTGATAAAGCCCCTAAAACGGCACTGGAAGATGTCTGTTTATTCACTGTAATACTTGGTATGTCCCTGTGTTCCAACTGGCAAGTGGCACGTCGCTCAGGTCACTTCTAGCTTATGTCTCATGAGGCTGTGTAGCAATTTTTGTCTGATTTGGTTCCTATGAAAAGTTATGAATAATTAATAAAGATAAGTAGCTAAACACAAGTAACGCACTGATCATTACCGTCATTTGGCAGACGCCCTTATCCAGAGCAACTTACAATTTTATCTCATTTATACAACTGAGCATTTTTGAGGTTAAGGGCCTTGCTCAAGGGCCCAACAGGGGCAGCTTGGCAGTGCTTGGACTTGAACTCCCAACCTGCCAATCAATAGCTCAATGGCTTAACCCCCTGAGCAGAATGCAAATTGATTTGTGTTTTTAACGTACATGCTAAGCTTGATACTAGCTTTGTTGGCAGATTAGCAAAGCTAAAACTACACACACACACACACACGCACGCACACAAAAAGTGTGTATGAATTTCCTGATTAGGCAACCAAAATGTGCGAGCAGTTGTAAAGCTACATACTAAACTGTAATTCTTTTTAACCTTGTAAAACCTTTGGTGTTTCCATGCTTGTCTGAGTGAGACTTTAGTCCTCAGGCACGAAGAGGATTGATTAGGTTACAGGAACACCAGAAGCACCCACAGTGGAGGATGTGGAAACATGGCTGTGCCTGCGTGATGTGATCGCCCTCTAGGGGTTAACACGAACAGGTGCAGGTTTGTGTGTGAGAAAGTTCAGATCTTAGGGGCAGTAGGGAAGCCTTTGGTTAGATCTTATAGACTGACCAGAGAGAGCAGAGATATTTATTAATATACATTTTCTGGGCAGCACGGTGGTGCAGTGGTTAGCATTGTTACGTCACAGCAAGAAGGTTCTGGGGGTTTGAACCTGGCAGCTGACTGTGCTACGTTTGCATGTTCTCCCCCTTTGCAGGTTTCCTCCAGGCCCTCTGGTGTCCACCCAAGGACATGCAGATTAGGTCAACTGACTATGCTAAATTGCCCATAGGTGTGAATGTTATTGTGAATGGACGTTTATCTCTGTGTTAGCCTTCCGATAGTTTGGGTGAGAGATGGGGTATACCCTGGACAGACTGCCAAAGTTAGCTGGGATTGGCTCCAGCTTCCCCCATGCCCTTGAAAAATAAGCAGTATAGATAATGGACAGATGTACACTTTCCAGAACAGTTCCTTAATCCTTACAGAAACATTTCAGAATTGCACACATACACACTTTATGAAATAAAGTATAACAAATAAATCGTATTAAATGACCACATAGGGGCAGACTCGGAGTCATTACCTGCTCATTCTCTGCAATTCCTCCTCACACTCAGAGCTGACACTTAACCTCACACCCATTCCCACATTGTTTTCAAACTGACCCGATTTGGCTTGTGCAAGCTGTATTATGCTGAGGAGGCATTTACATTTACTGGCATGGTTTTGCTCCACTTGTAACCTTTTAGCCTCCAATGAAAAATTTCTATCTGACAGGGTGTGGTGTCTTCCAGGATATACTTGCCCTCGTCCTCAAAGATTTTATTTTTGCGAGCTTAGAGATTGGCCTGGAATTCCATACAATTCTAGCCCAGAGTAATGTACAGACAAGTGCACAATTTTCCACAATTTTAACAAATGCTAAATGCCATTTATAGCAACAATACATCAAGTGTCTAGAGTTGTGTTTTAAGCCATATTGCCAGGCTGCAGAGATGGCCACAGTTGAGGCAATGCCTTTTATTGAAAGTAAAGACCTACCGACCAAGCCATCTTGCTGTTTTGCATGAAGAACCGATCCTTTGTGGCTATTTAGCTTCCTTAGTTGACATTAAAGTAAAGGTTTATCATGCTTATTTAAATCGAACACAGTGTTAAACACATTACCTTAACGTTACTCTAAAATGATGTAGACTTCTAGTAAATTAATCGACAGGCCCTTTTCTGACTAACTATACAGAGGGGAAAAAATGCATAATGAAAATTCAGCTGTTGTCTAGTCGTGATCATGACTGACTAATACCATACATGGAAGAGAGAGAGAGAGCACCAGTCATTTAGTATACACCACACATGCACAAAAATGGTTAGGAATGATATTTTGGGATTCAAGTTGGTCAGATTCAAGAACACAGATATCCATCACTTCTGTTTAGTGTTGAATGTTAAATGTTAGAATTGAGACATTATGGTCCTTTGACAATTTTGGTTGTACACAGTTCAGTGTAAAGTGAATGGGTCAAAACATATAGCACATATGTTCCTTTAAAAAAAAAAACAAAAAAAAAAAACAATTACCTAGACGTACTCATGGTTTGAAGTGAATATTGTGTGATTTTGGACAAAGGTTCTAAATACGGACTGATTCGTTAATTTTAGTACGTTATCATCCAAGGTGTAGTGTTAGGGTGTTCTTAGCAGCACGGAGGTGTGGTGGTTAGTGCTGTCGCCTTGTCGCAAGAAGGTTCTGGGCTCAAACCTGGGCACCTTTCTGTGTGGAGTTTGCATATTCTCCCAGTTTCCATGTGGGTTTTGTCCAGGTATTCCGGTTTCCTCCCAAAATCCAACGACAGGCAAAGTGGGGATTCGGCTAATTGGCTACTCTAAATCGCTCCCCCCCCCCCCCACACACACACACACACACACCCTGAACAGGATTAAGTGGCAGAAGATGAGTGAGTGATTTAGTTATCTCCTCATTATTCATTTAGTTAGTATCACCATAAGGCTCATTACTTAGAATAAAATAGTTTTATGACTAACAGACACAAAGATTATACACTAACCATTATCATGTGTGTTTGGAAAAAAAAAAATCTTCTCATGGTAGGTTCTTGCTGCACACTACATAGACATCTCATTCGCATCATGTGGCACATGCATAATTCCTAAAATCATGCAGATGCAGGTCAACAGCTTCAGGCAATGTGCACGTCAAAGAGCAGAATGGGAGGGAAAAAAAGGTTTCTGTGATTTTAAACATGACGCGGTTATTGGTTCAAGACAGTTTGCTTTGAATGGTTTCAGAAACTGTTGTTCTCTGCACAATTGTATTACCGGGCAGGGGGTAGCTCAGGGAGATGTTGGACTACTGATCGGAAGGTTGGGAGTTCAAATCCAAGCACCACCAAGCTGCCACCCTTAACCTCAAAAAATGCTCAGTTGTATAAATGAGATAAATGTAAGTCGCTCTGGATAAGGGCCTCAGCCAAATGATGGTAATGTAATGTAACTCTATAGTTTAGAACTGGGTGGAAAAAACTAACCGAGTATGAATTGTAATCTTGAAATGAATAGATTATGTCTAAAAAGAGGCTTGCTAAAACTGTCCAGTGTTCTGTAGTTCTGTGGGTGGAAACGCTCTGTTGATAAGAACGGTCAGACTGGTTCCTGCAGCAACTCAAATAACCACTCTGTACAAGAGTGGTGAGAACCTCAGAATACACAACACATCTGTTGTTGTAGCAGTCGTACTATAATAACAGAATACCACGTCAGGTTCCATTCCCACCAGCAAAGAACAGCAATCTCAGGCTACACTTGGTACGTATATGCTGATAGTCAGAATTCGGCATCCACAACCTGAATCGGGAAGGTGATTGATAGTGTGGCCCTCCCCAGGATCAGTATGGTATTCCTTATAACGTGGTCAGTGAGCGTACTTATTAAAGGCCACCTTTTTAAGCAGAAGTTAAATACCATAGACAGAAAATTTGCTTTTCAGCAGCGCCTTGGCTGACGATTTTTCCACACTTGCTTCATGCAGTTCACTATTTTAGGTCAGTTCCATTTATAGTCATGTGAAAAGCATGGTGTTATAGCTTTAGCTGAAGTGCAATCAAAAAAAAAAAAACCCAGAAAGGGGTGAAAAAAAGTGTGAGAATGCTGACATGCATGTATATTGTTTCATAATTCTTGCTCATGTGCAATAAAAAGAAAGAAGCACTGGTGAATTTTTTAGAACTGAAACTGCATCAATAGAGACAGGAAAACGGGGTGGAAGACTCAATGAGAAAGAATGGTTTAATTTTTGTTTAAGATGTAATGATTTAAATATTTTCCAAACTCAATTCATTGAATTAATTATAAAAGTAAGACATATTCTTTCATTCATCTCCAGTGACCACGTTATTCTGGTCTAGTCTCTCTGGATACATAGTTTGTCCCGAAGAGCACCGAGTGTCAAACACCCTGGAACACACACTAGTCCACTGCAGGGCAAGGGCACTGTCCACATACTCAGTAATACCTAAGGGCCTTTTATTAGAGCCAGTCTCCCTACCTGCAGGTTTTTATGAGGTGAGGGAAAAAACAGAAAAAAAAGCCTTGCATATTTGGGGAGAACATGCACAGAAACTCCAGACAAGCTCAGGACCAAATCAGGACCTTTTCTCCCTCTCTATTATTCTATGTGTCAGTGGTGGGCTCAACTATCTTCTATGCAGTGGCCTGCTGGGGGACTTTTACTGAGGTGGAGAAAAAGGCAATGAATAAACTGATCCGCAGGGCCGGGTCTGCCCTCAGGAGCTTCCTGAACTCCTTGGAAATGGTGAATAAAAGAAGGATTATGGCCAAATTCCAAGCCATCCTGGAAAGCATCTCAAACACCCTGCAGGAATCCGTGCAGACCATCTCCACTGGTCTTTTATTTATTCATTTTATTAACTTGTGTTGTCTCAGTTTTATTTATGCTTTATTTTGAAGCACTTTTTTTGTGATATTTGTCTCTGAAAGGTGCTCTATAAATAAACGTTGCTATGTGTGCTTTGGGGAGCTGCTTTAGCAACAGGCTACTCCACCCATGTTGCTATAAGCAACGATTTTACAGATTGATTTATTTTTCCCGCTCGGTAGGTGCAACTCAAATAACCACTCTCTACAACAGGGGTGAGCATCTCCGAATGCTCAACACACAAAAAAAGGGCTACCACAACAGAAGACCATATCAGGTTCCATTCCTGTTATCCAAGCACAGCGATCTGAGGCTAGTCAGAATTTGGCATCAACAACATGAATCCTTACGCCATCAGTATGGCACTCCTTACAATATGGCAAGTGAGCATACACACCAATTTTTTACATTTTTTTTTTTTTTTTTTTTTTGCAAATGATAAATACTGCAGACAGGAAACCTGCTTGTCGAATCGACTTGTTGATGTCCACCCTTGCATTATACAGTCCACTATTTTGTGACTCATCCATTTAGAGTCATGTGAAAAAGGAGCGTGTTATAGCTTTAGCTGAGGTGCAAAAAAAAAAAAAAAACTACAGAAAGAGGCATAGAAAAGTGTCAAAGTTCTGGCACGCATGTTTATCTTTTGATCATTCTTGCTTTTGTAAAGCTAAAAGAAGGAAGCTGTGCTCGATTTTGCTAAAATTGAAACTGCACCAACACCATGACAATGATTTAATTATTTTTTTTTAAAGAATTTTCTTTAAATGAGTTTAATTTATAAAAAACAAAAACAAAAAAAAAAAACACATTCATTCATTCTTCTTCAGTTATCAGCTTACTCTAGTCACTCTGGATCCAGAGTTTACCCATGGAGCACTGGGTGTGAAACAGGAATACACCCTGGGACACGCATTAGTCCACTGCAGGGTCCCATCCACACACTCATTCCTACCATGAGGCAATTTATTATAGCCAATCTGTCCACCTGAAGGTTTTTGGGAGGAGAAAGGAAAACAGTGAACCAGAAGGAAACCAATGCATATTTGTAGAGAACGTGCACAGAAACTCCACACAAACTCAGGACCAAATTTCTCCTGTTCACCATTCCTCTCTCTCCCGCTCTCTTAAGAACATTCATGCCTGCACCTAGTAAAGGCATTTGTGTATGTTCAGGACATTTCTGGTACTGATCAAAGCGTATACTGATATTTCAGCACATAAATCTATCACTGTGTCATCCCAATCCACATATCTGGGTTCAGGGACTTGCATTAATTCACTGTGCATGGAAAAGTTGTCCCCCCCCAAACAGATACTTTGACCCAGAAACATGACTTGCATGATTCACTTTTAATCTATAATTAGGGGTTGGATGCATCACTGGAGGTACTGAAAGTGAGTATGTTGGACACATCATTGACTGCTACGTGGTGTCTGTGAAATTGCCCCCAGATCAGGTCAAACACAACCCAGCTGGTGAAGCTGATGGATCATCTGTCAGTCAATGGACAGCAAGGGACAGAGATTAAAGCAGTTACTTTACAAGTTGGACTAAATGGACAACACCATTACCATATACAAGAAAGGCCAGAGTTGACTTTACCTATGGAGAAGACCAAGGTATTTTGGCACAAACAGATCCCTCCTGAAGTCATTGGTGGCATCAGCCATCTTCTATGCAGTGCTCTACTGGGGTACCTTTACTGATGTGGAGGAGAAGAGACTGAATTAGTAGGGCTGGATCTATCCATGAGAGCTTCCTCGACTCCTTAGAGGTGATGGCCAAATTCTAGGCCATCTTGGACAACATCTCAAACCCCCTGTAGGAGTCTATGTGTGTTTTGTCCTTGCAGCAGTCAGAACCTACGACAGCAACGACCACTGCTCGCAGCTCACAGTAACTTCTGGTCTGTAGAGACTGCCTCAGCCTCGCTTGCATTTTGCCCAATTAATATTATTCATAAAACTGATATTATTACAACTCCATGGCCTGTGTTTTTACAAAGTGTGTTTATATATTCTGGAATTTGTCACTTTGAAACAGTTACAATTATGCATCTTAGCTTACCTCAGTGAGAGTTTGTGTGTAGGCTCAGTACAAAGAAGTAAGTCTTAATTTCCTTAAAAATGAGTCTTGTATCCATATACAGTACATAATTTACTGTAGAGAAAATGAAGCAGTGTGGTGAAAGGAGTTGGAACTGAAACTACATATACATGCACTCTGTAAATTGCACAAAATGTAAAAGTGTCAATGCGGCAAAAATGGCACCTCACAACCTAGACAACTCTGGTATGGGGCGCCGCTTGTAACAGACAGTTGAACAGTTTTCTACGTGTCAGATTTTCCAGCATTTAGCACTTTTCGTGCAATTTTCACACATTTAGAGATA
>JAQMCW010020409.1:0-10063 GCA_030068335.1 Chrysichthys cranchii | reverse complement strand
CATCAATATTAAAACAATGAAAGGCTTGAACTACTTCAGTTGGTGTGTAATGAATCTAAAATATATGAAAGTCTAATTTTTATCAGTACATTACAGAAAATAATGAAGTTTATCACAATATGCTAATTTTTTGAGAAGCACCTGTATATATATATATATATAAAAAAGGCAGAAAGTGCTGCCTAGAGCAGTGTTTTTCACCTAAAACCCACGTGCTACTGTTGGGGATGGCTCATCTGAATTCCCTCGGTGTGCATCTGGGAGCTGTTGTGATTGCGTTGGCTTGCTGCTGACATGAGCAGTCCTGCTGCAATGACTCGGAACTTGGATTGCTCCAAGCAGACTTTATGTGTGGGGTACAGTGAATCTGGTACTAAACAACTGTACTTTTGGACAATATAACAATGGTTATAGAACTGAATTAGTTACAATGGCACTACCTGGTGTCACCCAATTGAGTATGAGTTCCCTTTCGAATCTGGTCCCTCAAGGTTTTTTCCACCGGTCATCTCAGGGAGTTTTTCCTTGCCACCATCCTCACAGGTTTGCTCATTAGGGAAATATACGGATATATGAGCATGTATATTTTCTTAGACTTAGGTCCTCCTGCGCCGTTCGGCACATCGGGCGATGGGCATTCTCCACCGTTGGCGGCAATATATGCAGCCTCCTCCCAGGCAATGTCCACAGCTTTGAGGTCCTCAATGAAAGTGCTCCGCCATGTGATCTTAGACCACCCTTGCTTTCTCTTGCCTTGCGCCGGGCGCCACTGCATCGCTGCGTGTGGGAGCCGGTGTTCAGGTGTCCGAAGAAAGTGGCTGGCGAAGCAGAACCCACGATCGGCAGCCCCTGAGGAAAGCTGGCAGGTGGATGTGCGGCAGCGCACCTTGGCATTGGATATCCGGTAACGATACGTGATTTTGAGAAGGCGCCGCTGGCAGTGCTGCTGAAAGACATCAAGCTTCCGGGCAACTGTGTTTGATGACTTCCAGGTCTCGCAGATGTAGACGGCCGTAGGGACAACAACTGATTGATAAAGTTAGACCTTGATTGGGATTGAGAGCGCGGCAGAGGACCAGATTGGGTGCAGGCGCTGGAAGGTGGCCACCGCCTTGTCAATATGGCAGACGACATTGCGTTCTGTGTCACAGTCAGATGTGACAAGGCTGCCCAGGTAGGTGAAACTGGTTACCTCTTCCACACACTGGCGATTTCGACTGGCGTCTGAGGTGTCCTAGCATATCCAATGCACATCACTTTGGTCTTCTGATGTGAAGGCCAGCATGGCCAGCCTCGCACTCAAGCATTGCCGTGAGAGAACTTAGCGCGGCCGGGGTCAGACCAAAAAGCGCAATACATATAATTTAACATAATATAATATAATACACACACACACACAGTGATCCCTCGCCATATTGCACCTCAAATTTTGCGCCTTCACTCTATCGTGGGTTTTCATTTAAATTGGTCTAACATTGTGGCTTTTCAGCCTTTTATGGTAGAGTATATGCGTCCTCATTTGCCACTGGCAGATGGCTAATCAGAGCGTGCAGCTAATTACAGACACCTGGGCGCTGATGAATTAAGCAAAGAGCGTCAAAGTAAAGCCCTTCGTTATGTCCTAAAAGCTTCGTTATGTCCTAAAAGCTATCTGCGCCTTCTACTTCTTCCGTGGCCACGCCAAGCACCGGCAGAAGATGCTAACAATCATTGAAAAGGTAAAGCTTTTGGACATGTTAAAGGAAAGGAGCAGCTGTGCCACTGTAGGATGCCATTATGGCATCAAAGAGTCGCTACATAAAGAAGGCTGAAAGATAAGAGCTTTATAACCAAGGCGCCAAACGAGTCGGAAGCGGGCAGAATAAGACTGTGGTCCAGATGGAATCTGCTTTAGGGCTCTGGACTGAGGACTGCCGGAAGAAGAACTTCCCTGTGGATATACATTTCCTTAGTACTTAGTAGAATTGCCCTGAAACGGTTTCACTTGGATCAAACATTTTGGTTATCCTTCCACAAGCTTTCTACAATAGTTTGCTAGAATTTTGGCCCACTCCTCGACAGAACTGGTATAACTGGATCAGGTTTGTAGGCCTTCTTGCTTACTCTTGCCTTTTCAGTGCCGCCCATAAATTTTCTATGGGATTGAGATCAGGGCTTTGTGATGGCCACTCCAATACCTTGACTTTGTTGTCCTTAAAAGGATCTCCGGCTACTTTGATATGCTGGCCTTGTATGATTAATGCTGGCGTCAGTTATAAATACGTAATACCAAAAAAAAAAAACTCAAATATGTTCGTTTGTAGTAATTTTTATTAAAAAAGGAGAAAATCTGCTCACTGGTAGTTAGCCATTTTTTGTTTACGTCGCAAAGCATTCTGGAAATTGGTCATTGTCCATTTGGAAGACACATTTGTGTCCAAGCTTTAACTTCCCAGCTGATGTCTTCAGATGTTGCTTCAATATATCCACATAATTTTCTTTTCTCATGATGCCATCTATTTTGTGAAGTGTAACAGAAGGGATTCTGCAGCAAAGCAGCCCTACAACATTATACAACCCCCCCCCCCAATACTTCACAGTTTGGATGGTGTTCTGAGGCTTTTTAAAGCTTCCCCTTTTTCCTTCCTACTGTTTATCATTATGGCCAAACAGTTCAATTTTTGTTTCATCAGACCGCAGGACACAAGATATTTGTCCCCATGTGCAGTTGCAAACTGTAGTCTGGCTTTTTTTCTGGTGGTTTTGAAGTAGTGGCTTTCTCCTCCAAGAGTAACCTTTTAGCTCATGGTGGTACAGGACTCATTTTACTGTGGATAATGACACTGTTACGAGTTTCAGCCAGCATCTTCACAAGGTCTTTTGCTGTTGTCCCGGGGCTGATTCGCACATTTTGCACCAAAAAAACGTTCCTTTCTGGGACTCAGAATCTGTCTCCTTCGCGGGCACTATGGTTGTACATTCCCATGTTTTTTATACTTGCCTATTATTGTCTGAACGGATTAATGTGGGACTTTCAGGCAACTGGAAATTGTACCCAAGGATGAGCGACACATGGGGAGGTCCACAGTTCTTTTCCTGATGTTTTGGTTGATTTCAGTTGATTGTCCCATGATGTCAAAGAAAGAGGCTCTGTGTTTGAGGTGTGCCTTTACATGCATCCACAGATGTGCCACCAATTAACTCAAATGGAATCAATTAACCAATTAATCAGATGCTTCTTAAGCTAGAATGGAATCATCTGGAGTTTTGAAAGTGATCCTAAGAGATTTATTGATCTAAAACAGAAAAAGTTATCTCTGATTTAATGTTTGACTGTAAAGAAAAAAAAAAGTTTGTGTTTTTTTCTGAAGTGTATGTAAATATCTGGTTTCAACTGTATTGTCGTGGAAAAATGAAGCATTATATGTATGGTCGACACCAATACTACTGACATTGCAAAGTGTGTTTTTCTGGATGTGAAACTGCTCACCCCAGAGCTGTTAGGACAAGACATTCAGAATATGCAGATGACATTCTGTCTACTGCAAAAGGACAGAAACCTGTTTTCCAAAAGTTTTATCTGCATTTTTGGTACTATTTTAGCATATTAGCATATTAGGCTACCTTATTTTAACACATAAGCATACAGAACTATATAAAAAGGGTGAAAGGAGGCAGAGGTGGCCAGAGCGCTCTCACTTTCTCCCCCTCAGCTCCCAGCAGACAAACTCTGTAGTAATAACATCTTTCTGTTCGCTATTAAACATGGAATCAGTGAATTATTTACAGTGAACCCCCGCAATATCGCGATTCACCTATCGCGGCTTCTCTGAACAGGCCATGTGCTGATGAAATAAATTGTATTTTCTTTGCTGACAATTCTGGCTATCATTTTAAATAAAGAACAATTTTACAATGCTGGCAAAAAAGTTTTAGTTTTTTCACCCATCTTGGCTATACTTCTGAACAGTTCATCATATTTATATAGGTATTGGTTATGGTGATAACCAAATGCCCAGAGTCACTATTTGGTATAGCACCACCATCTGGCAACATATCTATTATTTTATATAAATATTTTGAACTCAAACCTAAATTTCTTCAGTGTACACCAAAAACACTCGAATTTACCCTGTCATTCCACTACTTTCAGAGGAGACTGTATATCTGAATGAAATGCATTATGACTATGAAATATTAATTGAACAATTAAATTCCATTATTATTTTTTTCATAAGACCCACAACCAAGACAAGGTGTTTCTGATAAAAATGCAAATACCGCTCCAGGTCTGGGTTCTGGGATTGGATGATTATAGGTATACCACTGTTGTGTTTCCCTGTTAACCTCCCGATAACGACCATTAAAGACCTCCTCCACTTGGTTCATGGTAAAGGTGCACACAGCTGAGCTGCCTGATGCCCTTTTGTACCTGCACACATACACAAAAACACTCATTTTATTATTGTTTTTTTTTTTCATTTTTAAATTTGTATAGCCCTTTTAACCTGTGAACATTGCTACAAAGCAGCTATACAGAAATAGGTGTCATCTTTGTAGTGTGACCCATTTGAGACATTTGCTGACCAGTCCTATTTTATATTCACTAATTCACACCTTAAAATATATAAGGACATGCAACAATTTTGGTGAACACAAAACCTAGACTTATAGACAAGGCAATTTTTGCAAAGTAGAATGAAGTATGTGTCTCTCTTTTATGTCTTTGAAGGTATGCTGCATGCAACCCTTTCAAACCAGTGTTACATGCTTTATTAACACAGTGAATCAAACACCAAACCTAACACACTAAACACTGGTGGCTGTGGGTCAGTAAAAATGTGATATGTGATGTGAATAAGAGTGAACTTGTGTTGAAAGCTTTCCATTTACATTAGACACCATTCAGTCATTGAATTCCAAAGTGATATTAAGAAAGGATTTAAAACAAAACTAAACACAGAAAAATAATCACATATAAATGACAGTACAACATATTGTGTTCTAAAACAATACTAATGTGGCGGCGCGGGCATGGCCGGGCGCCACCTAGTGGTGGGGGAGTGGAATCGGCGAGGTAAGTGGCAAGTGGCAACACCTGGCGTTAATTAACCTGTAGCTTTTTGTATGTTGCAGTGAGCGGCGATGGGAGACGCCCAGGAGCAGGAATGCTGTCTATTGTGTGTGCGCGTGTTGTGTTATTTGTGTAGAGCTGTAGAGCTGAAAAGCTATAATAAATACCCCTATTTTCCCCTGTCTTCCCTTGTCTGTGCAAGTTTGTTCAACTGTCCTTACTAGAGGGACCGTCACAGTGGTGCCGAAGCCTGGGATTTTAGAAAGAGAGACAGCACTCACTACCATGGAGACCTCTCCACTCGCCGATCTGATTTGCACGCTCACGGCTGCCGCCAAGGCCCAGCGAGAAGAGCTGCTCACCCTCCGGACCGAGCAGGAGCGATGCTTCGTGGCGATCCTACAGGAGCAGCAGAAGGACTGCGCGGGGGTCCGGGTGCTGGTGGCGGTGATTACTACGGCCAGGGAACTGCCGGTCGTCGGCTCCCAGTTCACCCTCTCTAAAATGGGACCAGGAGGCCTTCCTCGCCCTCTTTACCCAGGTGGCCGACATATGGAGGTGGCTGGACTCACAACGCGCACTGCGCTTGCTGCCACTCGTGTCGGGCGAGGCACTGATCGCCACCCAGCAGCTCCCACCGGCTCGACCTTGAGCAGCTAACGCGAGCCATTCTCCAACGTGTCGGCCGCATACCGGAGGAGCATTGTCAGAGGTTCCGTTCAACCACGCTGGAGGAGGTCGGCCACCCATTCACCGTGGTGCGGCGTCTGCGGGATGACTGCCGACGGTGGCACCTGGCTGAGATCATCGATCTCACGTTCGAGCAGTTCGCCACGCGGCTTCCTGAGGGGATGGCGGACTGGATCCGGTGCCATCGCCCGACAATGTTGGAGCGCGCAGTGGAGCTGGCGGAGGATCACCTGGTGGCGAGTCCTGTAGCAGATGGCTGCACTCCCGCCTCGGCTATCCCTCCACCTCTCTCTCTCTCTCTTCCTCTCCCCCCTCCCCATCTGTTTTTGTGCCTGTTCCGGCCCCACGAAGGCGGCGAGCGAGTCCCCCTCGGACAGCCAGGCGAACTCGTGGGGTCCCCCCTCGTGTGTTATCCCCTGTGTCCACATCTGTGTCTGTGTCTTCTCCCCCCCAGGTGGTGACCACATCCGCCGACATGGCCACGGGCACGCTTGGGCCGGTTCGCTGGCACCACGGGGAGACGGGACACCTCTGGGGGCAATGCGGAGCGAGGGAGATCGCGGTGGTGGTCCAGATCCCTGACCCGCCAGTGGCCACCCCCGATCGAGCCGGAAAGTACAGTGTACCTGTAAATATACAAGGGGGTACATATCACGCTTTGGTCAATTCAGACTGTGCTCAGACCTCGATCCACCAAAGCGTGAAGCAGTGTGGAGCATTGGGAAGCAGATGTGGGGTTGTGTGTGTGCACGGTGACGTACATGAATACCCATTGGTGCCAGTGGAAATTCAGTTCCAGGGCGCAAAGCATAGTGTCGAGGCAGAGGTTAGCCCGCGCCTCACCCACCCGCTCGTCTTGGGGACCGATTGGCCGGGGTTCGGACAGTTATTAAAGACCCTGATTGCGGGTGGGTCCTGTATGAATACGGGCCAAGCAAAGCCTCGCCTCGCGTGCGCTGGAGAGGTGGTTTCAGAGCCAGCCTCGCCTGTTCCACGTCCTAGTGACAGGGAGGGGGAGGAGCTACCAGCTCCACCCCCTCTTGGGACTCCCCCAGGGGATTTGTCATTGGAACAGTCATGAGACGACACTCTGAGGCAAACTTTTGACCAAGTGAGAGTGATTGATGGTCAAACCCTCCAGCCGCGAGACGACCTCTCTCCGCCGTATTTCACGGTAATTAAAGACTGGCTGTATTGAGTGACACAGGACACGCAGACTGGGGAAAAGGCCACCCAGCTTTTAGTTCCAAAGGGCTGCAGGGAACCCCTTGTCCAGGCAGCGCACTACAATCCGATGTCCGGACACCTCGGGTTAGACAAAACACTCACCCATCTCATGGCCCAGTTCTATTGGCCAGGCATTCGTGGCAATGTCCGCCGGTGGTGCGCGGCATGCCGTGAATGCCAGCTGATGAGTTCAGCAGCTGTGCCGAAGGCCCATTTGTGGCCACTTCCTCTAATCGAGATCCCCTTCGAAAGAATTGGGATGGATCTCGTTGGGCCATTAGACAGGTCTGCACGCGGGTACCATTTTATATTAGTCCTGGTGGATTTTGCAACCCAGTATCCGGAAGCAGTGCCGTTGCGCAACATCTCCGCACATAGTGTTGCCGAGGCGCTGTTTAAAGTTATCTTCCGGTTGGGATGCCGAAAGAGATCCTGACTGACCAAGGCACATTGTTTATGTCACAAATACTTCGCGAACTTTATGAATTGTTAGGGATTAAGTCCATTCACATCAGCGTCTATCACCCTCAAACGTACGGTCTGGTCGAGCACTTTAATCAGACAATTAAGAACCTAATTTGTAAGTTCGTCACTGAGGATGCGCGTAATTGGGATAAATGGCTCAAACCCCTATTATTCGCAGTACGAGAGGTCCCACAAGCCTCCACAGGCTTTTCACCCTTCGAATTATTATATGGGTGGAAGCCACGCGGAGTATTGGACGTGATCCATGAGGATTGGGAGGAGGGACCTTCACCGAGTAAAAATGAAATTCAGTACGTGCTGGACCTGCGCGCAAATCTCCACACCTTGACACGTCTAACCCTGGATAATTTGCGTCAGGCCCAGGAACGGCAGGCCTGTCTGTATAATAGGGGTGCGGGCCTTAGAGAGTTCATGCCGGGAGACAAAGTACTCATATTATTACCCACCTTGAGCTCTAAATTACTCGCCAAGTGGCAAGGGCCCTTTGAGGTCACATGGCAAATCGGGGATCTCGACTATGAGGTAGCGTGCATGGATAGAGGCGGGGCACGTCAAATTTACCACCTAAAACCTGCTTAAACGCTGGTCTGAGGAGGTGCCCATGGCATTGGCGACGGTGGTTCAGGAGAGGGAGGAGCTGGGACCGGAGGTGTGCACAAAGTCGCTCTCCCAACACACTCCGGTCCCCTGTGGAGACCACCTCTCGCCGTCCCAACTCACGGACGTGGCATGGTTGCAGAACGAGTTCGCCGACGTGTTCTTGCCCCTTCCTGATCGCACTGACCTCATAGAGCACCACATAGAGACTCCCCTGGGCGTTGTAGTCCGTACACGTCCGTACCGGCTTCCCGAACACAAGAAAAAGGTGGTTTGGGAAGAGTTCAAAGCCATGCTTGAAATGGGTGTAGTCGAGGAGTCCCACAGCGACTGGAGCAGCCCGGTGGTGTTAGTTCCTAAACCCGACAGCTCGACTTGGTTCTGTGTGGACTTTAGGAAGGTCAATGAGGTGTCTAAGTTCGATGCCTACCCAATGCCCCGTGTTGATGACCTGCTCAATCGGTTAGGTGCTGCTCGATTTTATTCGACGCTGGACTTAACGAAGGGATATTGGCAGATCCCCTTGACTCCTCCATCTCAAGAAAAGATGGCTTTCTCCACCCCATTTGGCTTACACCAATTCGTTACAATGCCGTTCTTCTTCTTCCGAGCCCCTGCAATGTTCCAGCGGCTCATGGATAAGATCCTCCGTCCTCATGGGGCTTAGGCCGTGGCCTGCCTAGACGATGTTGTCATATACAGTAACGATTGGCCGCAGCATGTTCAGCACCTGAGGGCAGTCTTTGAGTTGCTGCGGTGAGCGGGACTCTCAGCTAACCTGCAGAAGTGTGCGATTGTACAGGTGGAGGTAAGGTATCTGGGGTTAAACTTGGGTCATGGGCAGGTGCATCTGCAAAATTGAGAAGACTGCAACAATTGCAGCCTGCCCACGGCCTGAGACCAAAAAGGGGGTGCGACAGTTCTTGGGGCTGGCGGGATATTATCTCAGGTTTGTACCTGAATTTTCGGCCCTTGCCAGCGCTTTGACTAATCTCACTACAAAGGGAGCCCCTGATCCAGTCCAGTGGACAGAGCAGTGCCAGCAGGCGTTCACCCAGTTGAAAGCGGCACTGTGTGGTGGGCCACTTTTACATTCGCCTGATTTCTCTCTCCTATTTCTATTACAGACTGACGCGTCGGACAGGGTGCTGGGGGCCATGCTGTCTCAGGAGGTCAGAGGGGAGGAACGCCCCATGCTGTACATCAGCAGAAAGCTCTCTGTCATGGAGAGCAGGTACATCACGATTGAAAAGGACTGCCTAGCGATCAAGTGGGCGGTTCTGACCCTCCATTATTACCTCCTGGGGCGCCGGTTCACCCTCTGTTCAGACCACGCCCCGCTCCGCTCCAGTGGCTCCACTGGATGAAGGATACCAACGCGCGGCTCACTCATTGGTACTTGGCGCTTCAGCCCTTCAACTTCCAGGTGATCCATAGGCCGGGTGCACAAATGGCTGTGGCTGATCTCCTCGCCCGGCGGGGGGGGGGAGGGAGTCGGTCACAGGCCGGATGGCTCCCCGGCCTGAGTTGGGTGGTGGGGGTATGTGGCGGCACAGGCGTGGCCGGGTGACACCTAGTGGCGGGGGAGTGGAATCGGCGAGGTAAGTGGCAAGTGGCAACACCTGGCAGTAATTAACCTGTGGCTTTTTGTATGCTGCAGTGAGAGGCGATGGGAGATGCCCAGGAGCAGGAATGCTGTCTGTGTGTGTGCGCGTGTTGTGTTATTTGTGTAGAGGTGAAAGCTATAATAAATACCCCTATTTCCTGTCTTCCCTTGTTTGTGCGAGTTTGTCCAATTGTCCTTACTAGAGGGACCGTCACAACTACCTGTCTGCATTAGTTAAACTTATTCAAATTAATAAACAGCTAAAGGAATCCATTGCAATATTTATGCACATACAAAATTAGAGGTGTCTGTTTCATTATTCTAGACTTACAGTGGGATGCGAAAGTTTGGGCAACCTTGTTAATCTTCATGATTTTCCTGTATAAATCGTTGGTTGTTACGAT
>JAQMCW010020399.1:0-10063 GCA_030068335.1 Chrysichthys cranchii | reverse complement strand
ATGTTTTGAAACGAGCTAACTACCACTTGACCTTCAAGAACGGAAAGACTGACTGTTAGTCATGCAGTATTTATGAGGGATTCAAGGATTTGTGTGTTTTACAATATTATTAATCCCTGAAGCCAATATCTGTAGAGCAAACAGATTCACCCAAAGTGAAAGTCCGCATACAGTACCGTCACATTTTTTTTTTTTTTTATCACAGACGTGACTGGACTGTGTAACGATGAACACAAGAAAAGACTGATGTTCCTGCAGTCAATTTCACTTGAATTATATTACAAGCTAACACGCTTTCCTTTTTTTCTGGAGTGTGTGGATATGGGTTCTAGTTGGAGAAAGCACTTTTGTTGTACCTCAAACTTTATTGTCCTTATCAATCAACATGGATTGATTGAAGTAAAATATGTAAATTGTGAAATCAAACAACTCAATTTTAAAACCTTCACAAATGCAAGGTGTTTACACCCTGAAGGTTAAGAGGGCTTCTCTCACGCACTTTTTGTTACTAGGTTACTAGGATCTTCCTCATTCCTTCGTTGTGAATATCTTTTCAAACGCTAGCTAAAACGCTGGAAAGAAACCACTTCCTGGTACTGGCATCAGATTTCAACCTGGGAATTGATAAACCTTTAAAAATGTTGTTGATGTTGTGTTCATATCATAAGTCCCACCTCCTTCTTGACATTGATTGGTCGCTGAGAAAGAAGCGAAACTGACAAGCTCGATGATGTTCCCAAAAGCACTACGAAATAAAGCTAAACACCAAGAGTGTTCTTGCAGCAAGGACGTTGAGCGCTGTCAACGCTGAACTTCCTAGGATTTGCTTACCATCAAATACTTGTTTCATGTTTGTTGTTTTGCTACCAGCGCCAAATAAAAAAGCATTTGTCAGACATAGGCCCTTGCACGCACTTCCACTGAGAGATGAACTACATTTTTTCAATGCTGGTCTTCATGCTGAGTGACCCAGCAGTGTAACACACTCCACGGAAAGCACTGTCTGCCCTTTTCCACATCCATGAGGTCACAGATGCCCATGATTGGCTAGAGATGCCCCTCCCACCCAGAACGCAGACAAATTTGTTATTTACGGATGACTCTTGTGTGAAGTAGCGACCTTTGGACCGTAGGGTGGATCACTGTGAAATAGCATGCCAAGCTAGGGTTATTTGCAAAGCATGAGTGCTTGATGAGGCGTGGCACATACCGGTAGGATTCGTCCACTTTGGCGCCACCTAAGGCAAGCTCCTGCTGGCAGATTAAGATTCAGTCATCATGCTGCTATCTGTATCCCAGCACACATTGTAAAGCATGGGACAAGGACAGAATAAGTGACAGTGACTGAGAAGGAAGAGGACTGAAGATCAGATTCAGGAGGCTTGGGGATCAGATGGATGGATGAGGACGAGCCGCCCACTTGGGCTAATTGAGAGTAAATGTCCTGCTGTGGAACACACGCGTCACTCAGCATATGTTTCTGATTTGTGGCCATCGGCTGATATAATGAGCTCCAGGTGAAGCCAATTTCGAGGCAGGAATGCAGAGCATCACAACAGGATGTTTGTGTGTGTGTGTGTGTGTGTGTGTGAGAGAGAGAGAGCTGCAAGCTGGACATGTAATATTCATTTCCATGAATCGGTCAGAAATGTAGATCACCTGATCTGACTTTTATATATAATCTAAAATGTATATATGGTACGGAGTAGAAGACTGTGCGTCATGCAGTTATGGGAAATTGATCAACTACAGTGACTGTATCCACCACATACACCATGATTAGTGCATTATTTCACTGACTCCACAGCCATTTTTACTCCAGAACAATATATTTTTATATATCCATCATTCCCTGACCAGCCTTTGTGTGTTTTTCTGTCTCTTAAATTAATAAAACACCCAAATGCAGGTTGGTTCGCTCTGACGCTGGAGACTCCTTCCATAAATGGTACATTACATAAACCTTTCCTTTACCTGTTACTGGATGAAGAACCATATTTCAATGGTTCAATGGAACTTCAATGGACATCAAAAATGTCCACCACACCAGAGCTGTGTGAGAGACTAGTGATGTCCTGTGTATGGGGTAATATTGGTGGTGGGTATGGGGTAATATTGGTGGTGGGTATGGGGTAATATTGGTGGTGTGTGTGGGGTATTATTGGTGGTGTGTGTGGGGTATTATTGGTGGTGTGTGGGGTATTATTGGTGTAAAAAACAATGAAATCAAAATTTCTCCAGTGGTTTAATCCTGTATAATATAATCACATAATTTAGAGCAAAAATGTCTACCACCGATAGTGTAACTACCATAATATTTATATGTATATATACATATATTATGTAATATGTAAAGTTTTACTCCAGATCCAGTCTGAGTGTTTGTTTAATCTGACAGAGAAAGAGAGAAATATGAGCAATTCGGTTCTGTTTGGCTGACTGCAGTCCTTTGCTTGTCAAGTACAGTTCAATTCAATGCTCTCACTGTTAGTTTAAACTCAGGATAGTCAAGAAATGTCTAGAAAAAGCCTAAAATCACATTTTCTCCATGTGTCTATGGCACTTTCTATAAACATAATAAATCTACTTTAACTTGAAAGCATGGATCATACATCAGGACCTTCTCAGACTTTAATTTTAAAACAATTCAAGCGATTACTTCGGCTCATTTGGAAGTTAAATTCCAGTAGCATGCCTCATTAATATAAAATAATACGAACTTCAGAAGGATGAGCAGGGAGACGTGAGAGCTGGTAAGATTTATGCTTTAATACAGTGAATTTCTTCAGTGCTCAGGTGAGATGACAGAATAAAGCAGGAAGAGAAGAAAAACGACTGCGAATAAACCATTAAAGCTGGAGATTTATTTCGACTTCTCTTCTTCAGGGACAGAAGGCAGTGATGAGGTCCGAGACCTAGGGCACAAGGTCCGAACCATCGTCTGCACATTTAATGGTGATTTTTATGCGTTTTTTTTTTTTTTTTTTAAATATTATACCAGTCATGTTTCTGGAGATGCTAGACCTGTGGTTGGTATAATAATAATAATAATAATAATAATAATAATAATAATAATAATAGTAATAATAATAATAATAATAATAATAATAATAATAATAATAATAATAATAATAATCAGCTCCATTGAAAATGTACTGAAAAATATATTCCTTTCATAAGTCCTGTTTCCTATGATTTTAAGTTATGAAATTTGAAATATTGTATCAGTCTGAAGTTTGTATAATAATAATAAAAAAGCTTAAAATAATCCTTAACTCATATATATTCAGGTGCTCCCCTAGTTCCGATGGCCCGATTTATGATTTTTCGAAGTTACAATGCCGACGGTGATACGCTAAAAATTGTAAAATAGTTGGAAAATATTTAAGATTCGCAGGCAGGCATCGCTGACAGGCCAGTGCAACAGCGTATGACGTACGATACGTTCGGACGACGCCCGGATGTACGCGTCACTCGCCTTGCGTGACGCCTCACTCTCTCCCGCAACCCGCGGAGTTCCCTTGTGTATCGGTGTACCGTACAGTGCATTACCACCTGTTTTTTTATGTGCTTCAAGAGCTAATTTTAATTCAAAAGCATGTCTTCTAAACACCCAGCACGTCTCCTACAGGAAAAGACTCCTGGGTAGGCTAGGCTAAGCTAGGCTAAGCAGTGGGTCGACATACGATATTTTCCACTTACGACGGGGACATTGGAACACATCTCCATCGTAACCTGGGGATTTCCTGTACATCCTTAAAAATGTATATTAGTATGTATGTATATTAATATATTCTATATTCTGCAATGCAATCTGATGAAACAATTTTCCAAATAAATAAATAAATAAATAAAATTTTAAAATAATTAAATCTTTTGATGAAGCATGATAAACTCTTAAGCTATGGTCGATAAATCTCTTTAGCCACATGTTTTTTCTATTTTTTTTTTTTTTTTTAGTTAAAACATTTTTCTTTTCTGTTCAATGATTATACACAAATAATGCTCAAAAACAATAACAGTAATTCCCAGTTAATTCACCTCTGGGGGTTTTGCTGTAGATTTGGCAGAGATTGCACACACACACACACACACACACACACACCAGGTTCACAGAGTTAATTTTTGCAGCAAATAATTACGATTAAAATGATAATTGTGGCCTTTCTGATGCGTCATTCTGCGTGTAAAGCCGTTCAGCACTAACACAGACCTGCTGTGTAGAATAAGGGTTTGATGATTAGACTGAGCATGAGAACTCATTCATATTCACGGAGTATTCCATAGCCTTTCACCGCTGTTCAATTTGCCGAGCGGCATTACCCAGTTTAAAGCGTTGTATCAAATAAGAAAGAAGCTGTGAACCTGAAAAACGTGTCATTATGAGCTCAAGGATTCACAATACATAAGGAATAAGACCCTGTATCATGCTGTTTGAAGAAATTAACCAACGTGGGGGCATGGTGATGATGAGTCACTGTTACCAACCTACAGTTGATAATTTTCCTGTACCGGCATGTCACAGTGTCTTTTATTCCTCTTACACTGCAGCAATTTTCTAACAATTACTCATACTCATCTTCTGCCTGTTAATCCTGTTCAGGGTCGCAGGGGGGAAGCTGAAGCCAATCCCAGTTGACTTTGGGTGGTAAGAGGGGCGGGGTTACACCCTGGGCGGGTCACCAATCCAATCCAGCGCAGGGCGACACACAGAGACAGACAACCATTCACACTCACATTCAGACCTACGCCCAATTTAGAGTCGCTAATTAGCCTAATCCCCTCTGTGTATGTCTGTGGAGTGTGGGAGGAAACCAGAGAACCCGGAGGAAACCCACACGGACACAGGGAGAACATGCAAACTCCACACAGAAAGAAAGGCGCCCAGGTCGACCCCGGGGATCGAACCCAGGACCTTCTTGCTGTGAGGTCGCACTCCTAACAAGTACAATTTTTTATATTTATTAAACATTGCCATGCCATACTCTATATTTACTCTATGTTTAATGTTGCGGAGCATCAATGAAATGCGTCCGTTCCTGTTCTCACTTTTGTGTTATAGCATCTATAATGGGTCGTTCACTCACCAGCTGTCAGGAAACCGCCCAGATCGAATGCGCTTCCGCAGCGGTTAGAAGAGCCGCTTGAAGTGCACCTTTAATATACACCCGCTTTCAGGCGCTTCGGAAAGCGGCGCACTTCAAACAGGAAGCGCATGACAGCCGTGCCAACGGCGCATGTGCTGTGAATCAAGTTCAAGGTCATCTGACTGTAATGAGACGCAGGTGCGGATCATTAGCTCCAGACTTTAAAAGACTCCCGCGTTCGCACACTCAGGGCGCAGTATTAACAAACCTTGCGTTGCATTATTGACAAGCCTTGCTATTCTCTGTCTGCTTTATTTGTGTATTACCGTTTCGTCTCCCACTTCCGATTTTCGCCTTTGCCCTCGTCTGTCCTGTTTTGATTCCCGGTTTTGACTTTGGACTGCGTTTGTGACCACGTTTCTGTCTCACCTTCTCCTGCCCGAACGCCCGCTCGTCTGACCTTCTGCCCGTGTTTTTGTTTCCGTTTATGCTCACTGATTCTAACTTGTTTGTGTCAACACTGAAGCAGGGGGAGCTGCTCAGCTCCTGTTGACTGTACTGCCGAGGTGAGGATGCAGAGCTGAGCTCCGGAAGGCTCCGGCCCCAAATGTTTTTATTGAATTGAAAATTGAATTCCCAAGTTTGAGTCGTGAAAACCTCCTCTCTCCTGATGCCATGGTTACTGTCACATTTAACACTAAGCACAGGCCAATGCTAAGCTTTGGGTACAAATGAAAAACCTAGAAAAGCCTGTCGATGAGTGACTCACACGTATCCCAGGAATAGCTTGCGAGAGCTGATATTATCTCGAAGTTCAGATCATGTGCATCAAATTCACCAAATGTCGCTAAATTCCTTTGCAAGCAAGATGCAGGCAAATTGGTCATAAAATAATAATAAAAAAACACATTGATTATTCAATGATCATGCTCGCGGCGCCCCCTAGCGGTCTGGCATACTGGGCAAGTACACATCCCTGTTAAGGAGGCCATAAAGTCGAAATGATTATAAACCTGCACTACTGTCAGAGCTGCGTTTATAGAAAAAGCATCAACACCGTCTGACCAATCAGAATCCAGAATTACTCACTGCGTGTCTCGACACTGTTATTAGCAGCTTGATGATTTGGTCCCATGTTTGTCCTTATAAACTAATGGGAATGAACCGATGGCCGTTTTTTTTCCCCTTTCCCATCTAGCAAGCACTTCATGCAGATGGTGAAACAGTTTGTTTGATTTTTACTTTGTGCTCTGAAACAGTAGGTCACCTCATGGTATAAACACAGAGGCTTCATTAAGAGGACGGAGGTGTCTGTGGAAATTACCTCCCCTTGAGCACTTGCTCGCTCTGCAGCAAATTAGCATCTGTCCCAGTGGGAGATAACAATCTCACTGGCTCCTCGCCTCCTTCTGTTGCCTCCTGACTCCCTGCAGGTTTGTCCTTCACAATGCCCCTTAACCACAGCCGGGGAAAACCAGATCCCCCGCGGCCTGATGTCCATTTGAGATCTCAGCACGTCGTCCTCAGGGCGTACTTTAAGATAAGTCATCACTGACCTCTTAGTCGTCAAGACTGACATCGAATCTTCTCATCTTCTGACCTCTCTCACCTGGGTACTTACTCAAACCGGACACACACAAGCCTGGACACACTTTTCACGCTATGCGTTTTTTCTTCTTCTTCTTCTAACAATTCCATTCCCTGGAGTTTTCATTAGGATTTTAAATGCAGATAAGGTGCTTACAATTCAGCCCTCACACTTCAGTCCATCAGAAGGACTCCTGAAGAAAAAGGAACGTTTGTGCTGAAGGTGGGTTTAATTACACACGTCTACCATGCTGCCTCACACACACACACACACACACACACACACACACACACACACACACACACACACACGCAGAAACACAGACTCATTGTTTTAATTAACTAGAACTAATCAGCTGAGGCTAAACAAGGCTCGGGAAACCAACGCTAATACTCTGTTATATAAAGCTGCAATTCAGTTCCTGCCAACATTTAATTTGTGCCAGAACAGGAAGTTTTTTTTCTTTCTCAATAATTAACTGAAAGTAATTCTGCTAATTATGATTAAAAATTAACAATGAGTGATCATTCTTAATGTCGCCTCCCTCCCAAAAATCCAGTTTCATGATGCCCCACTGGTCGCTAGTGATCATAGTGTACTCGTGTCCTCAGTCTTACCCTGAAGCGCACGCATCATTACTACGGTAAGAAAATACGCCAAGAAGGACGCTAAAGTGTCACAGCAGAACAAGATGCTACAAAAGAAAGGTAGGCGTCAGTTCTGTTTCTGAAACGTTTTCACGTGTTGGCCTACAAAATTCAACCCTGCGCCATCTACGTATGCACTTCCTGCGTATTTCTAAACCACGCCAAGTTGCCATGGTTAAAATCCTGCTCTTTTACTCCTTTTTGGATCATTTCCACATAGGACTACGTGGTGACCTCGACATTTACGAAATCCTAGGTTGTTCTCTAATTTTGATCTCCAGCATATATTGTATACATGCAGGATTGTACTCAGCTGTAAGACCCAGAATTCAGAGAAAAAAAGTTTGTCATGAAGTTTCACCCATCTGGAAACGTGCCGTCGACACCTCCAGTCCTCCCACAGCATCACTGAAATGTTACGCTTTCAAACCCTAGTTGTATCAAAGTCATCATGTAAATCCTGTTAGCCTGGATCTGTGTGACAGCATTCATAACTACTGTATTACATAAAGCATTTGGAGCACTCTTAGGAGTGCACTAGATAGGATTTTAAGGGTGTCTCTTAGCAGAAATGAAGTATATGTTCCCTAATATACTTATGGAATTCATAAGTGTGTGTTGTCATTAGTGTATAATTACCTGTAACTACGACTTGTTGTGTTTTCGTAAGCTAAGAATGAGCCCTTTATATCTACATAGGGGCGGGTCCACCGCTACGGAGCCGCCATATGGTGCTACTACAGTAGCCCAAAATGGACAAACCTCCAGAGAGCGCCTTTGACGTTCCAGGTTTTCACAAGCAGCTACGCGACTCCAGAAGAAGCACTGGAGGGATGAGGACGACGAAGAAGAAGAAGAAGAAGAAGAAGAAGAAGAAGAAGAAGAAGAAGAAGAAGAAGAAGAAGAAGAAGAAGAAGAAGAAAAAAAACCAACAACAACAACAACAACAACAACAACAGGAATCAGTGTTTGTTGGTGCTGGATAACAAGTTTGAGAAGCCAGATTTTGAAAAATGGAGGATCAGACTTATTATTTAACGCAGTCAAACAAGGGAGGGTGAATGTAAGCACTTGGAGGTATGCTACAAACACCTGATGGTCACCGTACGCTTTCCAAACTTGTACCGTAATAGAAGTTTGGAAAGGTAGGGGTAAGAGAGGGGCACTCTGGTGGTAAATCCTCCAGAGTGAACTTTTAGTCTCTTTCTATGTTTTAGAAATTAATGGTATTTTGATGATCTTCAGAGTTCCATTCATCTTAGACACTTAAGTATGTCAGATTTATTAATCAAAATATTTCCAGGTGGGGGCGGCACCACGCTGTAGTGGTTAGCACTGGCGCCTCACAGCAAGAAGGTGCAGGGTTCGACCCCAGAGGTCGACCTGGGCGCCTTTCTTTCTGTGTGGAGTTTGCATGTTCTCCCCGTGTCCGTGTGGGTTTCCTCGGGGTACTCCGGTTTCCTCCCACAGTCCAAAGACATGCACGGAGGGGATTAGGCTAATTGGCGACTCTAAATTGGGCGTAGGTGTGAATGTGAGTGTTAATGGATTGGTGACCTGCCCAGGGTGTAACCCCGCCTCTCACCCAAAGTCACCTGGGATTGGCTCCAGCTTCCCTCCGCGACCCTGAACAGGATTAAGTGGCAGAAGACGAGTGAGTGAGTGAGTGAGTGAATATTTCCAGGCGTTTGAAATCTTTTCTTCCTGGTAAGCACCTGAGACACTGATTAAATTTGTCCGGTTGAATTGTGGGAGATTATTGTGAAACTATGATCAGCAAATCAGCAACCGGCTCATGACTGAAACCTCAGTGCTGTCGAGTTCAGGATTCTGATTGATCAAAAAATGTTTAAGTTCTATAACAACAGCTCTGACGGTAGTGCATCGCAGCATATAACTGATGAAAAATATGTGTATTCATTGATATGGAAAAGTTTTTTTTTTTTTTTTTAACATTTCTGGAAGGAGTCTCCAGTTTCAGTGGTAGAACATTGGGTTACACGCACACATGATGTCATTTTCTGTTTCTGAACGTAACGAGTCAATGAGTTCTTTTTAATCATTTACTTTCAATTCTCCTCACTCAAGATTCCTATCCTGAACACAGCTGCCAGATATAAGATTTTTTATCTTGAACTTTTTCACTCCTCACCCTGAGGGCGGCCCACTCCCTGGGACCAAACGAGCAATAAACACACCTGTCCTTTTCCCAATCCGACTATTATATAAAACCTCGGCTGCGATCTCTGAGACTGTCGTGTTCCCAATATTGCTGCCCGAGGCTCTGTGTTTTAGATCTGTCCATCAATGTCATGGGAGTTCATCTTATAAAACTCCCAGCTGAGAGCACAAGGGCATGATGGTGAGAATGATGTCAGCGCCCGCTAGCTGTTCTCTGTTAAAGGAATCACTCTATGGTGGAAAAAAAACAACACAATTTCGGCAAAGACATGAAGTTAAATGAGAATTTCAGGATTGTGTTTGTTTTAGGTTTCAGGTCCCCATTGGTTTTATTCCTCTAATACCACAACAATTTGCCACTGATACCATTTTTAATGAAGTGTTTTTACCTGGGGGGCAGCACCAAGTTGTAAAGGTTAGCCCTGTCGCCTAACAGCAAGAAGGTCCAGGGTTCGATCCCCAGAGGTCAACCTGGGTGTCTTTCTTTCTGTGTGGAGTTTGCATGTTCTCCCCGTGTTCGTGTGGGTTTCCTCTGGGTACTCCGGTTTCCTCCCACAGTC
>JAQMCW010020385.1:0-10064 GCA_030068335.1 Chrysichthys cranchii | reverse complement strand
AGTTTCCAAAAAAAAAAAAACATGGTCCAAAGAGGGCTGGGGGTCACATAGACCCCATGGGACCAGAGCAGGGTTAAAGAAACCATCATTTCGCTGATCAGACCAGAGAGAGCAAATAATATGAATAATCTAGGATCGTGTGGAAACCCTTCCCTTTCTTACCTAATTTCATGTAGCCTGCTCCCGCTCCGATCATCTGTAATCTGCCTTCAGATAAATCATTAATGGAAAATTGAGTTTGGGTTCATGTTTAGAAAATTAGAGCCACGGAAATACAACCCGGTTGTTGTTGTTTTTAAACATGTTAATCAGGTCTACTAAAGTTTTAATTAAAGTACTTGGTTCAGTCTGATGAAATCATTTGCTCTAATCCAGACATCCTCCTGTCCTCATTAAAACACGTCCACTTTGAGTCTCGATTTTACCCCTGTTTCAGTTCCCCGGTTAAACTCTCGGTGTGGAATATTATCCACAAATAAAACACAGACGACTCTTACAATCATTCTGATTCTGATGCATTCATTTATTCATTTTTCCCAAAACTCGATCTACTCGGTCATGTGCTCTACACCATGGCCTGTTTCTATTTCTCCCAGAAACAACAGTACGTTACAAAGAATAAAGAGAAATTGACATGACAAGAGAGGAAAATATCTAAATAATATGTTTAAATATCGACATAACGGACAGAAAAATGTGGAGTCATCATTTTACGTGCATTTCTCATTCATCCACAATGCTTTTTTTAATGGTTTCTAATGAACTGTAAAAACACCAACTGCATTTGTTAGAAAATTTTAGACAGCATCTGATCCTGTGGTCCTTTCACTCGGATTATTCTCGTCAAAGTGATCGCACATGATCGTTACTAACTCATCACAATTTATGCCGTGAAATCCCACATGATGTCCACATGTGACCGCCACACCTTGGACTGGACCGGTGGTAAGTTGTGGCATATCACGGGTTCTGTAGCTGCTGATTTTCCAAGCAAGCCCGAGCTCTGAAAGAAAATGCATCATTTGGTTGATAAAATCCATTTTTCTAAGTTTACTAAATCTAAAATGTGTTTTTGTTTCTCTTAAACTGGTAAAATTGTGAGCTAACCTGTTGCGCTGCGGTTTCTTGTGGAAGATGTTTCCGTCCGGCTGAACCCTCCAGGACACGGTGGCCTTTGTGTTCAATTTCTGCTTGATCTGAAAAACAGAAGCGTGATTTTTGTCCAGCATAATAAAACCTTTTTTATTCAGGGTCGATGAAGAATTATTGCTGTACAAACCATTGGGCATAAAAATAAGGCTAGCAGTAATAGAGCCGGACGTACTGTATGCTGTCCTCCTATCTGAGTTCACCATGAGACTGAGCCATTAGGCTTCAGACAAGACAAGGCAGGTGAAAACGCCCGTGTTCTGTTCTCCGTTCCATGACCAATATGTTCACTCGACACATGGGACAGACCAGGAGCACTTGGACCAATGTGCTAGATTACTCACTACTATCTAACCAAACCAGAATCCAAGCAAGATTTTACCCAAGTCTCTCTCGTCCCAGTGTCTTTGGGGCGCATTCTCCGTACCTCGGCACACCACAGATATATGCCCCACCGTATGCTAGTTGTGGTCTCCATCATTCCTGGTTCTCTCTCTACAGTCCAAATGAGCCATGGTCCATTTGTCTCTACTTTGTCTTCTCTGAAGTTTGGGATATTAAAGACAAATACAATGCAAATCTCTAACCCTATTTTCGCTGCATTATCAGAGGATCACATTACTTCTTTTAGGAAGCCGTCACGTGACTTACCCACTCTAAAATGGCCGACTGCACAGCGGGATCAAACACACTCTCATCAGCCTTCACCTGCAGTTTCACTACGTAGGTCATCATTGGAACTGCGCAAGAAAAGTAGACATTTCACAAGTGCTTCACATAAACAGTGTTCACCTCCTTTATGTATATTAATCACTGCTAGATTTATAGATTTGGCATTTGACAAATTTGGACAATTTTCCAATTTTTTCTATTGAGCTTTTTTTTCTTTGTATGGCATCCATAATGCGTAGAACTAACTGATGTAAACTACATAGGGGTCTAATGTTAGTTAAGCGAAACACACGGACAGATATTATTTCACATTAAGGAACACATTAAAGAAGCACGGTCTATTTATAATGACGGATAATCCGCGTCAGAACCTCTTTCAAGCTGGAAAATCAAGCAGAGATGAGAGATTACTACTGTGAAATGCAGGAAGGGGTGGGACTTCCAGGGGTTCGATTACGGCAGAGAATTTAAAACGCCTCCAAAACTGTCAATCATTCATGTGTTAAAACTCGTCTAGTATATTTTTAACGACTATTCATAGCAGCATGCTCCAATGTTAAATCAAGTACCTCCTTTAAAAACACTGTAAATTCTGGCAGTTCTTCACATCTAAGTTTGGCTCACAATGTTTTTGGCAAAAACTCGAGTAAAAGAAATGAAATAAAGTCAGTGAAAATCAAGCTTTGGTCCAAATATTTACTGAAATACGCTGGAATTGCTCTTTGATGCTCTTTGGGAAATTCTCTTGCTGAAAGCGTTTGAATCATATTTTCCTTTTAATCCTACTTCAGTAATGTGCTGTTAGCTTCCATTCCCTAGGTTCTCTTCGTTAAACCACTGTCTCCACTACTTCATATAAACATAGGCGAGGTTAACCAGGTCACCCCTTGGCAGGATTATCTCCAAACTACAAGACGAAGCTGATAAGTGTGTGGTTAAATGAAGCATTCTGATGCAGGGTATTAAAACCCAACAAAAAGGGGACAAAATGTGAAATTAATTTCTAACCCTCAAGAAAGCAGACATAAATTCATCTGAATTTCTTTGAATCCTTTGAATGCCATTCTGGACACCGTAAAAGGATCTTATTTAGTTAAGGCAAATATTTGACAAAAACTTTGGCCTTTTGAAGTTTCGGATCATTAAATGTAGACGTGAAAGTACAGGACTCACTGAAGTCACAGACGAAATAGTACTGGTTGGTGCATTTTTGATCGTTAAGTATTCCTCCATTAAGCGTCCCACAGTTTTCTTGGGGAAATGTGTTATCAGGCTGTGGGGATTGCCACAAGAGGTGGTCCACCTTGGTCCCATCTACCCACTTCCAGTCATCCCTGAACAGACCGGCCCAAGAATACCCCTGGACGGTCACCACTTGCTGTATCATGCTGTTATCTGTGGGATTTTTTAACTAACAAAGATGCTGTTGGCTGGTGTCACGTGCCTCAGAAGCTCAGAGAAAGCATGTGATAGCAGTGGTGTGATAAGGGAAATCTGTGGTGGGTGGGAACTGGTCCTGACTAAATTAGAGGGGAAAAAATCAGGGGAAAGAAAGAAATGAAATGATAGTTTATAAAGTGTATGTTCTCACCAATAATATACAAGAGGTGAAAAGCACTCAACTTCATGATGGAAACTTAGCTGGAGGGTATAAAGGGCCAAAAAAAACAATTAAATTAATTATATTCAAAGTGTAAATGTAATCATGCTAACACTGCAAGAAAATCACCTGCTAAAAATATAAATTCCAACAATGTGTGAGAATATGTGAGGAATTCACATTTCCAAACGGCGGTAAAACTGAATTACATTTCTGTGAATTATACATTAGCTGGCAGGTAGACCAGTGTGTCTTAACATGGTTAAAACTTGCAGCTCGGCTGAAGATAATTGAATTTTTAATCGCTCTCTTTTTTTTTTTTTTTTAACTCAAATTCAAATGCTGACCAGTCATCCTCAGGAAAACAGGAATTGGTTTTTGTGGGGGTTTTTTGTATATCCCCATGCACTGTACATCACTTTTGTAAGAACAATACATGTGTAGCTTGTGAAAATACAAGAATACTAATATTGTTATGTACTCTCAATTACACATATGGCCTCAGCGCAGCCTTTATCCATGGCACTACATCGACAATATCTATGAACATTAAGCTTTAAAAAGTTTTAACCAAAAGGACAGACATTAAACCATAATAAAATGCATATAATAAATGTATCAATGTGCAACAACAAATCTTACCTGTAGTCCGTTGTTGCTCTTGTGTCTTTAGACTGTCTCCTAAAAGTCTCTCTTCACATTCATCATTCTTTCTCTCTCTAGACAGATTATTCAAAACAGCCTTATTTGCTAACCATTTCCCTGGCCTGAACTGATTTCCATCCTCTCTTTCTTATTTTTGTTTAAAAAAGAACAAATTCAAATGAAAATGCTGACCTGTCACCCTCAGGCATTAGCTTATGATATCATTATATATACATTGTATGTCACATCTGTAACAACAATACATGTGGAATTTGTGTAAATACAAACCACATTTAAAGCCTCAAACTTTAAAGGCACAAAATAAATACATTTGAATCCATTTTATTCATAAACCCTGAATTCTTCTCAGGGATGAAATCAACACTTCCAGCAAGCACTTTTCGGCCTGATTACACAGTGTGGGTGTGTCAGACGGCCTGACGATCCATACTGACACTGGACACAGACTCACGCAAACTGGACTGCTGAAGACTGGAAAAGGACCAGGTGAGTTTTTTCCTAATGTTCAGCTGTCTACTGTGGGTGATATGTGCTGTCTGCGCCCATGACAGCCTCCGAGTCCTCATCTTAGCTGATAGGAGTGGAACCCGATCTGGTACACTTCTTGTCCAAACTCCTTAAGGTTTGATGCTTTGTGCAGACTAAGATGCCTTTCTGTGCACCACAGGTGTAAAGAGTGATTTCATGACTTTCTGCATCCTTCCTTGCAGCTTCAGCTAATGTGGCCATTATCCTCTGAGCTCTCTCATCAACAAGGTGTTTCCACCCACAAAACCCCAGGAGATCAGCAGTTTCTGAAATACTCAAATCAGCCCATCAGGCACCAACCATGCCATGGTTACGGTTAATTGAAAAATGGGTGACAATTCAAACAAACTGTGCACTGCTCTAGGTTCTAAGTACGTTTAACACACATAGATACAAATATCACGAAATTCTTATCTGTTGTCTCAAATTCATTTTTAGAACTCAAACACAAATGTCTTCAGCACATAGCAAAAACAACCAAAAAAAAAAAAAAAGACCTGGACTTGCTGTCTCAGTACTTTTGGAGGACATGTGTATCAAAGGCTAAACATGCCTCGTTCACATGAATAAAGAAGCCAGCAGTACTGACTTCACCTCGAACAAATAAAGGCCCCTCATGATGTTCCACTGACGTCACCTAAATGTTGCCCTGTCTGTTTCTGGGCGAGTACTGCAGCTCCTTTCAGTTGTTGTGCGTTTTGTGGGGTTTCTCCCTTCAGTCTCCTCTTCAGGAGGTGAAATGTTGCTCAGTTGGGTTAAGGTCTGGCGATTGACTTGGCCAGTCTAAACCCTTCCACTTTTCCCCCCTGATGAAGCCCTTAGTTGTGATGCAGTGTGTTTTTGGTTGTTGTATTGCTGCATGATGAAGTTCCTCCCAATTAGGTTGGATGCATTTCTCTGTAAACTGGCAGACTGAATGTTTCTGTAGACTTCTGAATCCATTCTGCTTCTATCATGCTGCTGCAGATCTTTCTTCCTTGACACCTTGGTCTTTCCATCACGTAGGTAAAGGTTAACCTTGGTTGCAGGACTTTCCTAACTCATTTCTGGGTTTTTTCCAATGAATTCCAATCTGGCTTTCTGATTCTTCATGCTGCTCTTGAAGTCTTCTTCAAACAATGGATTGTGATACCTTCACCCCTGGGGATTTTGTTGGTGATCTCACTGATTGTTGTTTCACGCAATGTTTCTGTCACCAACTGCTTAGGTTTTCCTTGGTCAACTTGTTCAGTGTCTGGTTGTTAGTACACCAGTTGTTTCTTTCATATACACAAATACACACCTATTCGTGTGCAATGGCACTGATTGATTTTCCCTCTTTTTTTCAGCTACACAATGGCTTTGTGTTCTCCTGTAGACAGCTCTCTATATGTATACATGTGTGCGTGCAATATTTTTGCTAAATGTGGTTAGCTGTGGTTAAATGTTGTGATGTCAGCTCTCTAAGGACTCAAGTATCAATGTTAGGCCAAAGAATTGGAAGAGATTTGCATGCTGTATGGAGATTTAAATGACTCGCATGTAGGGCTGCAAAGGGGCAGAAACCTTTCCAGAGTCTTTACAAGGGAAGCTTTTTTTGAAGAAATTCAAAAGTGAGCCCTCCCCCAAGAAAATCATGAAGGTTCCTAATCTGGTGCATTTCCACACGCATGGGAAAACTACTGTGCATTGCTGCAAAATGACCTTTAACCTGCAATTCGCAGCAAAAGAAGAGGAACGCTGTCCAAAACAGTCACCATGACAATGCATGTCCTCATACAGCAGCAGGGACAACAGAGACAACGTGATGGCTCGGGTTCCGACGTCTCCCACGTCCTCCTTACAGTCCGGATCTGGTGCTGACCCATCATCACATCTTCGGTCCCCTGAAGGAGGTGCTGCGCGGTCACAGATTCACCTCTGACGATGAAGTAAAGGAAGCGGGGCTCACCTGGCTTCGGGAGCAGAAGAAAAACTTCTTCTCTGCAGGAATCCAGGAGCTCGATGATGAACAATACAACAAATGTGACTATGTGGGAAAGTGATTCAAGTTGAATTTTTCACAGTTACTTCTATTAAAGCCGTTAAATGGATTTTTCTTTTTGATTCTCCCTCGTACAAAACATAAATGTAAACATTTTGTATTGTCGTAACCAGACATAAAAGCAAACATTTCTAATACAATTTTTTTTTAAATCACATTTTTGCCTTTGATTTATATGTGAGTAGAACTTTAACTGATTCTTTCATCCAACAACAAAAAACATAAATGTTGAATAAGATAAACATATTCTCTATAATTCCCCCCGGGTTTTTGGATTTTCCGGAATTTTTTCTCTTGATCTTTTTTCCTCAATCTATGGCTTCTTCTTTCTTCAACGTCCTCCATGTCCGCTTCCTCAACATCTGACTCATCTTAATCTTCGGTGTGTAGCGTCGCAGGAGCCTTAGGGAAGGAAAAAGATAGTCATTGGGCACCAGACACCCACAAGGAGTGTCAGAAAGAGTAGAGGAGAAAACAAGGAAGGCCACCAGGGATGTTGGGGATAAAAATAAGAGAAAACAAGGAAGGCCACCACCTCCACCAGACTTAGTAGGCACAAGAAAGGACTTAATGTGGTTACCAAGCCTGGCCAGCCTAACTCAGGGTACACACACAGACACCGTTTTCAATAAAGGACATAAAGAAGCATGAAATGGAAGGTAAAGGGCATTCATGATCATGATATGATTTATAACACATAAGTATATAAGCACAGTCACAATTTTCACACACACAGAAATATATAAACGAACTGAGGGCAACAAGTCACAACATATAGACACACAGGCAGACAAGCATTCAAAACAACACCCAGTCCCACAGGGTAAACCACATTCTCGGTATATCACCACAGTCTCCTTAAATACCGTCCATAGAAAGAGGAATACCTCTGGGGAGTAAAGAAATTAATTGAAGGGAAATATTATTTGAATTAGTTGCACGAGGGGAGAGGAGAAAGAAGGGAGCAGTGTGTGTTGGCTCTCAGAGAGGCTTAACTCCAACCAGGTAAAGAAGTTCCAGTAATTCCCTCCTTCGCCACTAAATCGTAGCGTTTGCATAGCTTAGCTGAGTCTGGCGCTGAGTAGAGTAGCATGGTGTCAGTTAGAAGCCTATAGCGTGGAGTAGCCAGAGTGGGACAGGAACAGGAGAGGTTAGTCTACCGTCCAGCCGGCGTGTAGAAAAGGGACGCCAGGCAGAAGTCAGACAGGTCCTCCTACACTCCTGTCCAGTACGAGACCGATGTTGATCCTGGGGTGAGATTCCACTGCCGATTGCACTCAGCAAAAGACAGCACTTAGCGAATAGTTGTGAGCGAGGAAGAGGAGTGCAGTTGCCCGGCAACAACGCCACTACATACGTCGGAAACACGCGCCCCTTTAACAGGAAGTAAGCCAGCCTATATTGCATGGAGACCTCCCATGTAGCCCATCACGTCTCGCAAAAGAAATTTACTGAGTAAAATAAAACAAGGCAAGTTCTTTAGAAAATATTTTCCTCTATGGAAAAAAATGAAAAATTCACAAAAATCCATTACACAGGGCCAGGCCAGGTGCAGGCCCCTTGACCTCCGCCACAGGTGTGACGGTATTGTCTTATTGAGGATGGCTTTGCATCAGGCTCAAAGAGCCTTAGGCCGCCAGTTTTTCGACCCTTGCATTCATGAACCTGTTGTAAAAACCTTTGTGTACATGTTCCCAGTGTATGACCAGTCAGATGGGGCTGGTGTTGGTGGATGTTAGAGGATGATGCAAGGGCCACAGGTGCAACGGCCTCAGATCCACAAAGCATCTTCCACCAGGTCAATGCATTTATGTGTTGGCATGAATGCCATATCCCATCCCCTCCCCGAAGGCCTTCTTTGGTACTGTACTTTGCCAGACTGTCGAGAACTTTGCCTTCATCAAGCCCCAGGTGGTGAGACATGATAGTAAAAACAGTGTAAGATCTGTTGATGTCTTCACTGGAGAGTACGCTTTTCTCATACTTTGGGTCCAGCATGTATGCTGCTGTATGTAATGGCTTCATGCAGAAGTCAAGACTTCTCTATCATATTTTAACATTTTCTAATGTTGATAATATTAGAAAAAGTACATTTTAAGCCCAAAGCAGCTGTTTGTTTGACCTATTCTGCATGGAGTCTATACCATAGCTATGGTGTAGCCACGTATCCTGTGCCATAGCCTGACGACCAAAAATGTAAAGGGCTCTGTCCTTCAAGCTAGTTTGTATCTAGCTACTACAGCCTGTTGGCTTCCGCTTGAATAGTGATTTTCAGTTCCTAAGTAACGTCATTGCAAACGATGAACCAATTTGTCAAATCAACCTGCTGCCATCCAAAAGCATATGAAATGCATTTCCTCGTTCATGTCTCTCAGTGGTTGAACAGGACAGAAAATTTATCCTCCTTCTGCCTCAAGTCATTCGATGCTTGTACACACCATCTCCTTCTACATCTTCTCTCTGTTTTGCATTGCAGTAAGGTCCATAAAAGTACCTGTTGTTCAACATTACTTTGCTCCAATTGCCACACGATGTGTTCGATTCAGTCGCCATTATCAGATGGCAAGCTGAAGTGTGTTTTTCACACATATTTCTATATAAATATATACATATAAATGGTCTTGTCAGTGATTTAGGTCCATAAGTAAATCGTCATACTTGATCCCATTTAAACATCAGCCATAGACCTTTGCATGCCTCCCCTTGTTATCTGCTAGTCATGATGTTATGGGCTAATGTTATAAACAGATGTAGCTAATGTTAGCTTGCTAGCTAGTCAGCCTCACGGTTGTATCAGAGAACAAACGTGTCCTGAAATAACTTTGTTCTCACGTACTGCTGCTGATTAGGAACACTGGATACCACTTGATTTTTAGAGAACTAGCTGATTTTACTAACATTTAACTTTGGTTATGTTACTGCATTTGCGTGTTGATATTGTCGTGACAAGACGCTGCCACGGCGCTTTCACGGGAGCCTTGGAGCTCACACACTCCTCTGTGTACAAGTGAACCGCATGTCGCAGGATTATGACCAGGATGCAGAGCTTTCTGAAGTGGAACAAATGTTTCAATGGCTACACTTTCCCCACAAGCCTTTCCCTACAGAGTGATGGGATCCAGCTCCCCATGAACGCTTATGGTTCCCCACAAGGACATTGTGTAGGCCTTTTCATCATGTAGTGCAGCTTGGTGTTTGGTGTAACATGGTTTCTTATGGATTGTACAGTGTCTTCTCACAAGTCATTACAACCAATAAACTGTCTAGAACACGGGGAGATGAATGGAGCCCGACTAAAGCCTTTGTTTTGGTAAAAGCTGGGTGTCACATTTAGCCCTTACATCATGTGCACTAGTGATGGGTCGTTCTTGAACGATTCGTTCATTTTGAACGAATCTTTAATGTGACTCGGGAAGAACGAGTCGT
>JAQMCW010020364.1:0-10065 GCA_030068335.1 Chrysichthys cranchii | reverse complement strand
ACTTCCACATCATTGCATTCCGTTTTTATTTACAATTTGTACTTTGTCCCAACTTTTTTGGAATCGGGGTTGTAGTTGATTTTAGCTTTACAGGTATGATCATGAGAATTTATAATTTGTAACCATAGACTGCAGCTATACAATTTTGCATAGGGTCAGTTAAACCAATCATGCAAAGAAAGTGAGAGATATCAGATTCATTTTTAAAGCAGAACAAAAAATCAGATCAGGTGCAAACAGACCCTAGTCCTTGCATCGCCACCAGACCCCAGAGTAACTCCCTACCTGCTCTTATAACTTTGACCACTAATCAGCCATCATATAATATATTCATGCTCCTTAGATTCCAGGTTAGGGATGCACACTCGTTTTCTGTCATGATCTGTAGACCTCCTGAAGTAGCCTTGGACACTCTATGGATAACACTTTAGTTCTGCCACTGACACGGTCTTTCATACCTAGGGTCAGAGTCTCCAATCCACCTGATTGTGTGTTTTAATAAGGCAAGAGGAAAGCAGAGAATCCAACCACGAATCAGAAATTGTTTGCATGTAGTATCCGAATTCAGTACTATCATTTTTTGGGAGAGAACTATCAAAGCATCAACTGGTTTTAAAGAACTGATATTAAATAGGGATGGCACTGATCCGATAGGTGGGGTTTTTAGATCTGAAACAAATGGTGACTTATGGGATATCAGAGAAAACATATCAGATATCAGATCCCCTAACAAGAGGTATAAGTTGGAGTTGCATTTGGAACAGGAAATGTTTGCCTATAAAGAGACTTGGCTGTTTTTTCTCATGTTAAGATGTCAGTACAGGTAGTCCTCAAGTTACAATGGAGATGAGTTCGGCCACACCCATCGTAAGTCGAAAATATTGTAAGTCGAACAATTGTGTTGAACCACTTAGCCTAGCTTGGGTATCTCAGCCTAGCGTAGCCTAGCTTATGTAATCAGATTGAAAAGATATGCTTATAATTTATTGTTTTTCCTGTTTGTTTGAGAGTTCACCAACATCTCAAATGTTCTTTTATTTGATTAATTAAAATATTTGTGTTCAGACCGCAGTCCCATTTAATAAAAAAGTGCAATTTGGACGTGTGTGTATTCTGGGCACTGTCACTTTAAGACAGCCTTCTTTATGCCGTTGTTATCTTCCTGAATGAGAAAGAGGGGAGTGTTTAATGCTGCTCGTGCTGAAAATGAATTGTAAAGTTTTAATATGGTAAAATGAGTGATTGTGTAGTCCTGTTGTGGTGTTTTCTCTTTAAAGAATATGTATTTATGTTATCAGTTGAAGTTCAGTTGTTTTAATATTTATATTATAGAGTTTGGTGTCATGCTCCACGGTGCCACGAGGTCTTTGTGCGCTCTTTTTTGCTAACAGGGAGACCGATATTTTATGTTGTTGAGCGAGTTAACATTTAAGCGAGATTTCATTTAACTCACATTTCTGTCACATTCTGTCTTCTGGTGGTGGCAGCAGCTCTGTGCCTCTGAGCTCCGTCCAGCCGCGACACCCCGCTACACAAATTCTGAGCTCCGTCTACAGACAGCTGCCACTGAAGCTGTTCCATTAATAATCACAAAAAACCCACGGTAATGCACTGTACGGTTCACCGATACACAAGGTAACTCCATGAGTTGCGGGAGAGAGTGAGGCATCACGCGAGGCGAGTGATCCGAGCATCTTCCGCATACTTCTGGGTGTCGGCTGTGTACTTCTGGGTGTTGTCCGCATACTTCTGGGCATTGTCTGAACATCCGTCTATGTCATAAGCTGTTACGCTGGCCTGCCAGCGATGCCTGCCCACAAATTTTTTATATTTTCGAAATTTATTACAATTTTTAGCAGATCACAATCGTCATCATGACTTCGAAAAATCGTAAGTCAGGCCATCGTAACTCGGGGAAAACCTGTATTTATTCTGACATTTTTGTGTGAAAGAGTAACAGTAATGGAAAGAAATGAATTACATTATAGGTATAAAATTGATTAAATTGAAATCCCATTTTTGTCGTGATATCTTCTTGATGTCTGGCATTTCTTAAGAAATGCAGTGACCGTTTTTTGAATCGGAAATCATGTCCAAATGTCCATTGACTCAGAAAAGTAGTAAATTCTTGAGTGGCATGAGAGAGCAGTTTCAGATGACATCAGTTGATGGAGTGATGCCTCTGCCTGCTGTTTCCGAAAATCATTAAGAAACTATTCTGCACCGCTTTCCACCGAGGCTGCGGATCGAAAACAAATTAGAGCAAAGCAAATCATCAGAAAAGACAAATGCTATTTTGGAAAGTTAGGACCACATTGGGAATTTACAACACAAATTAGAGAGAGGCGGTAAAGAGAAACGACTGATTACCCTGTGTTTCCATGGCTGACAGTACAACAAGTATAAAATGCTAAATAAGCACTGTGAAGAGAATATGGGACTGGAAGGCAGGTGAGGGAGCGATTTCTAAATGAAACATTATGCAAGTTATTTTAAAACAGTTATGCCTTTATAGGAAATCCAGATTTGAAATTGAATTGAGGTGGAGAAACAGACGGATGGTAATCCGAGAAATCAGACTGGTGGCCAGCACTGAATTTTTAATGACTCCATGCTGGGAGTGTGTGTGTGCGTGCGTGTGTGTGTGTGTGTGTGTGTGTGTGCGTGTGTGTGTGCAAGTCAGTTTGATAAAAGTGATGAAGAAAGCTTCTGCTTGCAGTCTAGCCCGATCCTCCATTCTCTTTTAAATCCATCAATCTGTGAAATGAATCATTTGTTCTTTAGAAATCCTCACACATTTGCCTCATGTCTCTCTGATGGATATCAAAGACACCATGAGGTCTAATGCTGAAGTATGAAAGCAGGTCTGAAACAAGGCCTTTGATGGGGATCACAGGATTAAAGAAGAAAGACACATTGAAGATTAAATGTAGCGGAATGTAAATGTTAAATACTTTTCAGGCTCCATTATCTATATTATTAACCTTTCCTCTTAACAGAAACCCCAAAAACATTAAAAATCCATCTTGCCATAAATGTCTAACACAGTCTTGTGACAATGACCATTAAAAAAAAAAAAAGATTTATTCATTTATTCATATTTATTCATAGGTTATTCTTAAATAAGCATGCAAGTTATTTAAAACCTCCAGGGACTTTTCAACATGACAAGCAGATGCAGGTGATTAAATAATAATAATAATAATAATAATAATAATAATAATAATAATAATAATAATAAAAGCAACTCTATAATTCTGGATTGCAAAATGCTAAATTAAAAATCAGATATTTAAAGGAATGATTTGGTTCTCACACAATATATAGGAGAACTATACATGTACCTGTCTTAGACTGTACCGAGTTGCTGCAGCAGAATTATCGGACCTATTTATACATTTATTTCGTTTTATTCACATAGATATTTTTGATGTTTACCTTTAGTCATGTGGTTGCCATTGTCAAAGGGCATGGCAAAGAGTCGGATGGTAAAAGCCAATACAAAATCTAAACCTAGGTATTAAAACCCACAACACAATGCCTAGAAAGCAAGACGATTTATCCTAATTGACCTCTTCTCTCATGGAGATGGAGTGTGTAAACTTTTTTTTTTTGCCTATATAATACAGCCACCTGTTGGTAGAGAAGGAGAACAACAGGAAAAGGATGCTCATTTCTCAGCGGTCACTTCATTTGGACAAGTAGTAACCCTAGCATCGGTAACAAAACCTTCCAGAGTTCATAAGGAGATCTAGCAAAGATATAGCAAAGCTATTTGGTGTGATTTTAACATTCACGAAGATTGGGTGTCTTTGTTGGTCTTGTGTTGTGACTGTAGTAAGGACAACAAAATTAACACAAAATTAACCTTTCCTTCAGAGTCTGCAACACCATGTCGCGGAGGTTTTATGAGTCTGTGGTGTGCTGGGGTGGCAACAGGAAAATGGCGGACACCAAGAGATTCGATAAACTGATCAGAAAAGCAAGCTCAGGAGTGGGTGAGGATCTCCACAGCTTAGAGACTATGGCTGAAAGGAGAATGCTGTCCAGACTTAAGTCCATCATGGACAATGTCGATCACCCCCTCCACAGTGTTGTGGTAGATCTGAGAAGCACTTTTAGCTACAGATTCACTAGCACGAAGTGCCCCACAGAGCGCCACAGAAGATCCTCCCTCCCCGCTGCCATCAGCTGCCACTCTATAACTCCTCCCTCTGTCACATATCATAACATAACCTGCTGCTATTTAACGTGCAATTTCTTCTTATCAGTATTAAATCTCAAATACTAATACTAAGTGCAATAACTATCACGTGCAGTATTTTATAGTAAATCACTTATCAGTATTTTTATACACAGTAGTTCCTCGTGCATTCTGGTGCGTTTCTGGATTCGCGACTTCACAGATTCGCGAAATTTTCTGTGGAATCTAACTAATTTACATTCGCGGGTTTTTCATACATTTGTGAAATCTGCGAAATCCTCAAAAAGCCTGGTAGAAGTGTTTACGTATAATTGGCAAAGTAATTTACACGTTTTCCTGACTTAAAAAGTAAAATCAGTAAGAAACATTTTGTTAACGAAAATTCTACAGCATTTTTTTTTACAAGAAATCAGTTAAGAAATTCCTTTGAAAAAACTTCGCTTTCCTATGGAAACGTCCACAGTTTACAACTTACTTCTCTGTACGTCTTTACTTCATTTTTAGTTGATTGAATGTATGTACTTGTACCACACACATACAGTGCGTCCATGGTTTCTTTATTTTTTTTTACTTATACCTTCGTTATATGACTGTAAAATATGTACGTACATAACCTAGTTTACCTTCCTGACAAAGAAAACATCAGTCATTACAGTAAACGTTTACAGTACCTTACTGTGAGTGCAAAAGAAAATGGCAGCCAATGAATTAGTATAGGGGTAACATTAATATTAACTGTACTTTAAATATGCTAGTGTGGCAAATATCAATTAGGTGATACTGTACTCTGTTTTTACATCAACCGTTTATTATTATTTTTTTAAGGGTAATGTATTAAGCTAACTTTTAAATGAAACTAAAGTGCTTTGGGAGCATGATTCGGGTCATATTTAGGGTTTAAACTTTAGAAATAAGCATTTATTAGCATTTTTAGTGACTCCACCAAACATTCGCGATTTTCACACATCCGCGCCAGGGTCTGGAACCTAACCTCGCGAATGTGCGAGGTACTACTGTATAGTATTTATATCTATATCCAGCTTATAAACCCTGCACTGTTATTATATTACACATTGTGTATTTTTTATTATTATTATTGTTAGGTTTTTTTATATTGCTCTACTCTTGTGTAATGTGCAGTCGTAACTTAAGCAATTTCCTCATTAAAGTTTACTGATTCTGAAGTCCAGACACCAAATTATAAAAATTGCAATGATGATGAGTTCACGTTAGGTGATTGAACTTTGTGGGTTTAGTTCCAACTAACTAAAAAGATTAACATGTCTGATAGAGCCTAAGGTTACCTGATGTGGGATTATATAATGAATCTACACCTTGGTACACCTTGTGCATCGAGAAGAAGGTTGAAAGTCTTACGTAATTATGTAAACTACTGTATTCTTAATATTTTCTAGATTTAATTGCTTAAAGGTCTTAATTAATAAGCTATTTTAACAAATTCATTTCCGACAACGGGTCAGTTAAAAGTTATCTCTCATTTCATCTCATCTCTACGCTTTTGTGCAGTTGTGACTGTAAATTTACTGTTGTATTTTTAACAGAAACGTAATAATGTTGTAGATCAGTGGTTCTCAATGTGCAGACTGGGACACACAGCCAGAAGTTCGATGAAATTTTCATTTATTACAGTGGTGGAAATCACAACCTGCCATTTTTGGGGGAACCAGTTTGAAGTGGGAAGCCAACATTGACTATGTTGCCAAAAAAAAGCCCAGAAGAGGATGTACTTCCTGCAGCTGAGGAAGTACAGCTTACCACAGATACTGCTGGAACAGTGCTACACAGCCGTCGTTGGTTTTGTCGATAACGGTGTGGTTTGGCTCTGCAATCGGTAATGAGCTGAAAAGACTATGACATATTGCCAGGCTGGCTGAAAAGCTCCATGAAAGAAACCTGCCCTCTCTAAAATAACTATTCTCCTCCCGAGACAGGAAACATGCCGAAAAAAATAATCAGCAACTCACAGCACCCAAGCCACCACAACTCCTTCCCTACAGGCGGATGCGTCAAATCAACGTGTGTTAAAATCAGCAGACACCGGAAAAGATTTTTTCCACAAACATGACAACACTGTCATCGACAGCATGGTGTTTTGTGTGCAAGATGCAGTATTTATGTGTGCAACATTCTTTCCTGTGCAATAGTCCTCTTTTTTTACTTATAGTGCAATAGCTGTATGTAGCATCTACTTCCGTTCACAGCAAATGTTCGTTATTAACTGTTATTAGCAAATGTGTGGAATTACTAAGAGTGTGTAATGTGTGAATAATGTGTGTATAGTACAGCGTGTGACTCATCACAAATTTGTTGAATTATGACTCAACTTGATATGATCAAAGAAGACTTGACTTTGACATCAGTACCTTCACTTTGGACTCAAACCGTTTAGTACTTGGAAAGGCTTGTTATATTGTCAGTGTATCACAAGAGTGATACATATCTCCAGTTTTAAGATTGGACATTTGTCTTGCCTGTTTTAACTTGGGACTTGTGTTTTCATTGTCTTGACTTGGGACTCCAATTCAATTTTATTGGGACAGAGGGACCTCTGGCCATGAACTTAATTTGTTCCGAGACTCTGTTCATGACCCAATTTGTTTGCGACCCGAATTGATTTTTCCCAGTGAAATTAATGCAAATACAATGAATGTGTTTCAGCCCTCAAAACATGTTTTTAAAGTGTATTATGGGTTTATGTGTGGCAATAAAACATAGAATAAAATTAAAATAACCTTAATTCTAGAAAAATAAACCTAAATGAAATAAACAGATGATTTTAATGCAGTTGCTGGCTAGATGGACGGTGGCGGAGGGATATGGTGGCAGTTCTCATGTTTTGCGATTATTTCTTTCTCTCTACTGTTATACGCTTAGGCTTCTTACTTTAACTACCATTTCCACTTTCTTGGGGCCCATAATGAAGGCTTATAGTGCAAAAATGCAGAGAAACACAACGAAAAAATGCTGTGAACATTTTTTTTTATGAGTTATAAGCACAGAAAGAAAATCAAAGTTTGAACAATCCTCAATTATACAAAAACTTACTGTAAACAAATAAGAAAACTAACCTTGCATGAGTCGACTTCTGGTGTTAAGGAAGTGAGGAGGAAGATGGGTGGGGAGGGGGTTACTGTACAGTCAATGAACGCACGTCTGACCGAGACCGATTAAAGGGATACGTGCGTCTTTGTTAGGTACTGGATAGTGTGATTAGAATTAAATAACTCCTATAAATGTGTGTTATATGTAGTGATGGGGCCGAGATCACCTATACTGAGCCTGGGTCAAAAGCAAACCTTAAAGGGTCTAGTCTAAGTCAAGACCAAGACTGTGGAATTTTGGGGTGGTCAAGACTGAGTCTTTGGAGGAGATGAAACTGAGACATGACCTAAAAAGAAAAAGGCCAGTTTTCAAGACCACTGATTTAAATAAACTTATTTACCATCACAGCGTTAATATTTAAAAGTGAAATTTCTAAAGGGAAGATTGGGGCTTGTTGGCTATGGTGCGGTTTGGCACAATTTAAATCTGCAGCTCCCTATAGGGATTTGAAACAAAAATGTAACATAAAAGGATTAGGTAGGTCCAGAGAGATGTCAGATGTCATGACTTGATGGTATCTCAGCAGCCTGTGGAGGGAGAGAGAGAGAGAGAGAGAGAGAGAGAGAGAGAGAGAGAGACAGAGAGAGAGATTGAGATTGAGGTTGTCACGTAATGGTTAAGAACAGTGTATAATATATTGTGTGCTGAGTGCAAGCAGGAAACCCCAGCAAGACTAGCTGTGAACATAATTAAAAGGGAGAGCCAAAAGGTGACACAGATATAAGGGTGCCCTGGGACATAAATGGGGTTGAGACTTGGCCTGTCTAGACTTGTGACTTGACTTGTGTCTTGCCTGTCTTAACTTGGGAATCGAATTGTTACTTAAATGTCTTGACTTGGGACTTTGCTGTATTGATTCATGACTTTACTGTTTTTACTCAAGACTTTCCTGTCTCCACTCACAACTTTACTTGTCTTGACTTGTGACTTTCCTGTCTTAACTCACAACTTTACTTGTCTTAACTTGCAACTTTCCTAACTTGACTCGCGACTTTACTTGTCTTGACTCGCGACTTGACTTAACTTGCAACTTTCCTAACTTGACTCACGACTTTTCTGTCTTGACTCGCGACTTTACTTGTCTTAACTTGTGACTTTTCTGTCTTGACTCGCGACTTTACTTGTCTTGACACGTGACTTTCCTTTCTTGACTCATGACTTTCCTGTCTTGACTCGCAACTTTCCTATCTTGACTGGTGACTTTCTTGTCTTGACTGTGATTTGACTTATAACTTGCCTGTCTTGACCAGTGATTTGAATGCCAAGACTTCAAGCTTACTTTTGACTTGCAAACCATCGACTTGTTCCCACCTCCGTCCCAGTGTTCTCGTCCGTGTTATCTTATTGTAATGTGTAATATCAGTAAACTCAAGTGCTCAATTTTCAAGTACACCTTGCCAATAAAGCACAGTTATCAAAGTTATTCCATTTATCATTTAGTCCTTTTACCTATAACCCCATGTAGCTGAACTTGAATGACTTTAATCCAAATCTCAATAACTCAGAACACAAGTAGGATTAAAAATAAACTAAAATGTCACTCCAATGTCAAACTGGAAGTCCTGTTAATCTGTTGTTGGAAGGTTCACAAATAGCAAACTGTGACTGTAAACAGACTATTATTGACACATGAGATAAATGTGTACAGAGAGCTGACCTGGAATGAGTTTTACAGTTAACAGGGGGTCAGGTTGCACCTCCAGTAATGGTGACTGACTGACTTGATAGGTTTAGCTGACTTCCTTAACAAGGCGAAGGTGCGATTCAGTAACTCGCAGCACGCCGGAAACCGAGCGGAACTTGCGTATCTCCCCGTGTAGCCCGTATCTCCCTACGCAGAACCACTAAACCTCCCCTGAGTCCTTCCGCGTTTCAGACGTGGCGCCGGAGCTCAGCTCATTCAGCAGCCAGCTTCATTCACAGCCCTGGCTTTCCTACTCTCCTCTCAGGTCAGTGTGCACTGCATTGTGACCCGACACAGAAAAACGACTTAGCTGTCGTACTTTCCGGCTATTTAACTGTTAGCTGGGTGTATTTGTTAGCCAGTTAGCCAAGCGGCACGCTAACGCTAGCTGTCTCTATAGGGTTGGGTGTGTTTGGGAGGCAGGCAGCTAGTCAGCTTTGTGCTCATTCAGGAGAACTTGATATGCCCTGGGAAGCCAGGGACACTATACTATACTATACTATACTATACTATACTATACTACACTACACTACACGGTTGGGAGATGTTTTAGCTAGCTGGCAAAGCTAACTAACTCGCTGTAAACACAAACAGATAACAGGGTGTTAGAATCATGTTGGGAAAGCTGAAAAAGCTCAGGAGTTTCATTACATTTCTGTATATTGAGAGATTTCAAATCACCTGATCACCATGTTACACTGGATCAGTTCAAGTGGTGAATAAAACCACTCTCTGAACCCTGGGAAACCCTGAGCACCCTGTCATAAAGAGGAAAAATGCCTCCATTGGCTAGCTAAAGTAATGAGTCAACCCAAAACTTTATTTTAATGATTTCAAAATGAACCCTTTCCTACTGCATGTTATGAAATGGTCCTTATGAGATGTCCATTAATGTCCACTAATATCCCCCAAGCAGTGAGTGGGGTGAATATAACTAAGGGTGGAATAAAAGTTCAGCTCCAGGGTTAAACTTTCTTGGTTGTTTCAACCACCAGGTTAATAAACAGTTAAGAAAAATCACTTGTGCCAACAACATTTCCCTTATGTGTTGTCT
>JAQMCW010020301.1:0-10069 GCA_030068335.1 Chrysichthys cranchii | reverse complement strand
GGCTTCCTTTTGGCATGATAGAGCTTTAGTTGGCATCTGCAGATGGCACGGCGGATTGTGTTTACCGACAGTGGTTTATGGAAGTACTCCTGGCCTCATTTATTAATGTCATTGACACAATCATGCCGATGAGTGATGCAGTGTCTGAGGGCCTGAAGACCATGGAGATATCTCCAGTTTCTCAGAATCTTTTGATGATGTTATGCACTGTAGATGATGAGATTTGCAAAAGCCTTTGCAATTTAACGTTGATGAACAACATTGTTTTTAAAGTATTCCACAATCTTTTTACGCACTCGTTCACAGATTGGAGAGCCTCTGCCCATTTTTACTTCTGCATACTACATCTACTTACTACAACTGACTCTGCCTCTCTGACATCCCTTTTATATCTAATCATGTCACACACCTGATATCAATTAACTTAATAGCTGCTAGATGTTCTCCCAGCTGAAATATTCTTGCTTTTTCAGCTATTTCTTGCCTCCGTGCCAACATTTTTGGGACCTATAGCAGGCATCAAATTTGAAATTTGCTCATTTAGTGGATAAAGGTGTACAATTATCCAGTATGAACATTTGTTATGTAATCCATGTTCTGTTGCGAATAAAATATTGGCTCATGTAATTTGAAAGTCTTTTAGTTTTCATTTTATTCAACTTTAAAGAATGTCCCGACTTTTCTGGAATTCGGGTTGTATAGGCCAAGGTGTACACATGTAACAAGGTATACTCATGTGCAGATGTTCCTTACATCTCATAATGCTCTGTTCTGATCTCCCTGACAAGGTTCAGGTAAAGGTTCAGAGTGATGAGACATACCCAGGCCAGAGCACTCCAGTCTGCAACACACACCCATAACACACTTATTATATACACCCATAGCAATGCAGTCGTGTATGTCTCAACCACATATACAAAACAAACACATGGAAAATAAAGCTCTCTGAGGACTGAAAGGTTTACAATAACAAAAACAATCATTTCTCACTATAAACTCACCAAAATACGTTAACCACCAGGCTTGAAAATCACACAGAACGCCCTCTGGATGAGACTCTCCCTGTACAGAGAAATTGGAAAAATGTAACATAAAATGTAGCTTGATTACAAAACAAACATTACAAGTTCATAAATATAGAGAGAGATTTCGTGAATGAGGCGTGCTAACGTTCACGTGGAATTCTTTGGTTGGTATTTATGACTTATTATTTTGTTATGCACTTCCTCCATTCCGATTATGCCAGCGATAGCTGCTTCATCAGATCATTAAAAGAACTGAACAACAGTGAGGAGGAGAGAAAAAAAAAACCATGAAATCCCCAAACATTTCATCACTCTTTTGGTTTTGTTCTTTCTTTACCTTTCCTACACGCACTCATACACACACTTTTGCTCATCGCTCATCATTTTAATCCGAGTTACTCACCATGACATATGCAACACTGTCAAAGAATGCTGCTACTGTTAGACTGACAATCATTTTCTGGAAACAGAACACAACAGTACAGGACAGTACAGTAAAGAACAGAACTGCGACTGGGGAAGATTGACAGTAGTTGAAATACATATTCCTTTCATATCACTCGCTCAAACAGAACTCAGTGTTACAGGAAGTTGTGCAAGTCTGTCGCGATTTTTCTGTTCAATTTGGCCGATGAAAACTTTCCATAGATTTTGACTAAAATATTGGTAAAAGATGCCCTCTGTGCAAATAAGATTTTTTATATAGTCCCCTTTGAAAGTATTGGAACAGCAAGGTCAGTGCTATTGCTTCTGCTAAACACTGAAGACATTTTGGTTTCAGATCAAAATATGATGAGACAACAGATTAACAGTTCACCTTTTATTTCCTGATATTTACACCAAGATGCATTTAATGACTCACAACCTTTTGTTTGAACCCACATGCCCACCAATTGATCAAAAATATCAGAACACATGACTGACATGTCTGCCTTGTTTCCCTGGTGTGCCCTGTTAGATTGATTGTTTAAACAAATAACAGCTCTGAATGTCTTCTCTTGGACTGAGTCCTGGGTTTCACCTGTGAAGACCGGTAAAACCAATATGAAGACCAGAGAGCTGTCCTCGGGAGAAAAGCAAGCTATTTTGAAGCTGAAAAAAGAGGGGGAAATCAATCAGAGCCATTGCATAAGTACTGGGCAGAGCTAATACAACAATTTGAGATGTCCTGAAAAAGACTGAAACCACTGGTGAATTAACATCCAGACATCAAACAGGTGAGCTGAGGAAAACAGCAAATGATGGGAGAAACACTGAGAGCTGTGAAGAAAAACCCAAAAACAATAGTTAGGGACATCAACAACCACCTCCACAGGGCACGGGTGAAGGTATCACAATCCACCATTTGAACAATAGTTAGAATTATAGAGGCCAAGAACAGAGTTATAGAGGCCACATCCCAAGTTCCAAACCTCTCATCAGCAGTAAGAATCAGAAAACCATGAAGATTGGAATTCAGAATTAAATACAGAGAAAGTTCTGGAACAGAGATTAACCTCTACCAAAATGATGGAAAGGCCAAAGTGTGGTGAAAGAAAGGATCTGCTCGTGATTTAAAAGATATGGTCATGCACGGTGGAGGTAGCGTCACGGCTGGGGCTTGCACGGCTGTTTCTGGACCCTAACCCCAGGATCACTGATCTTTATTGATAACATGAGTCATGACGCTGGCAGCAGAATGAAGTCAGAAATCTACAAAAACTTTGTCTGCCAATTTACAGAGAGGTGCCTCCAATCAAACTATGTAGAACTTCATCATGCCGCAAGACAGTGACCCAAAACAGACTGCAGACACAACGAAGGACTTTATTAGGGAAAAAAACGGAAAGGTTTTTGACTAGCCAAGTTAATCACCAGACCTTAACCCAACTGAACATGCATTTCACCTCCTAAAAAGGAGACTGAATTGAGAAGCAACCCAAAGCAAACAATAACTAAAAGGAGCTGCAGGACAAGCCTGGAAACGCATCACAAAAGAAGAATGCAGCAGTTTGCTAATGTTAGTGATATGCCTGTTTGATGCTGTTATTGCAAGCAAGGGACATGCAATCAAATATTAAGTGTTATTTACTTTAATGCACTTTAAGACCATCTACACCTATGCTTTTTCTCAACTAAAAATTCAGTGGTCTACCATCAGAGGCACCATGTTCTAAGTTGTACAATACATCGAGATATAGATCAGGAAATGAAAGCTGAAATCTTTCACATCCACCTTTTATGTTTATCTGTTGATCTGAAACCCAAATGTCTTCAGCGTACAGCAAAAAAAACAACAACAAAAGAATGGCCTTGCCATTATAATACTTTCAGAGGGGTCTGTATTTATTAATTTTCAAGGCTAAACAAACAACTTGTCTCAATTTTAAATAATGCATAACTAAATGACAATGCATAATAATCATTACTATATAATGATGATTCTACACCGTACAGAAACAGGCTAGTCCAATTACTATCCTCATTTCAATTACTCTAGATATACAAGACCCTAAGAGTCCTAAAAGATGTCTTCCAAAGTAACCGCATTCTTAACAGATGTCCAGGAGTGTACTGTTGAAATGACATGTGCGCACTACCTGAGCCAAGGAGTTGTATCGGCGCAGCAGCCATATCACAAATAACATAAAAAGGCTGTGAAGGGAAGAAATTACATTAGCACTGACAGCAAATGAAACCGCAGCTCTCAACACAAACATACTAAACAAGAAGAACTGAAAATGCTAGCTACCATGCAACCAGAGAAAATGCCCCAGTGGCTCTCTTCACTGTAAGAATCACATCCTGTAAGGAAAAAAAACACAACATTTTACACTACAACACAACTGTCTCCACTTGGCTTCCACCTGTAGATTATTAGTCGCTGAACCTAACGTCTGTCCAGAGAACCAGCTCTTTAGGTATAAAAATCACTTCACAGACAACACCCTGACCAGCAACAGCACAACAGTCCACAAGCATACATTCTGGAAAAACAAACCTAGCACGCCAAAGTAAATGTAAAGTCTTTTGATTCAGCACAATCTGATGTAGTTATATTATTTATAATTTTATTTATAAAATAAATTTTTTAATTTTATTTTGAGATCATCATATCATGCCTGGTTTCATAACTGCCACACACACAATCTGATCTGTATGCGTGTTAATTTTGAGTAACAAATTCTATTTCTGCTCTTTCTACAACGATGTTAATTTGTTTCTGGTCAGCTTGTAAAACATAACTGTCCACTGCTTTAATAGTGCTGCAAATAGATTATATTTTACTCATATATTTCACTTGACTCCTGACAGGTTCCACAAGTCATCTCTACCATATCCATTAAGTTAATTATGCAAAACAGTGCAGCAATCGAGGAGCATAAACCCCAAGGAGACTGAATGTCTCCTCCTGCTCTCATTCTCTGGCCATTCAACTAGCAAAAATGTTGATAGACCAGTTCACTGAGAGCTCTTGATGAGGAGTGGCATCTGGCAGCCTTACAAGGCAAACGCTGTGTGTACATTTTGTACATACTGACTGATGCCTCAGCTGTTGTCTAATCATGTCTAGAGTCAGATCTTGTTACGATATCCGGAAAGCCATTCTCACTTTATTGTAGCAAACTTTTCTACATGACAATAAACCACTCTATGGTTTGATAGAGTTTGTGCCACTCTATACAGCCAGACGAATAGGATGTAAAAAGGCAGATGATGGGTGGTGCCATGACGGGTTTTATAAAACACACCTTACAGCTGATTAGCAGATCTTTTAATATAATTCAAGTTGCTTTGCAGCACTTGAAAACTTGTCTGCAACTTTTTTTTAAATGTCTTACACTCTGATTAAAACCAGAACCTGAGTGCCCTTGTGTCCACCATGATGAATGTGGCAGTGTAAAAAGTGTTACTCTTGAAATAAATCATTAAACATTTTTATTCCTTCCTATTTGTTTATTCACCACCACCACGCAAATGATTTAAACTATGCTGCCATTTTGGAGATGTAAATGTCCTCAACTTCAAAGTCAAACCTAAACTCGAAGTAAAGTTGTGCATTAGGATTAAAGCTTAGTTTGATGGGTAATTAAAACAGGAGGGGGAAGGGAACTGATGGCACTTCCGGTATTTACCAACAACAGACCACGCCCACAGCAACGAGGGGTTACCATGGATGCTGATGTCACTTCCGGCTCTTTTTCGGCGAGTCAGCTCATTTGATTCAACTCGCCATTAACAGCCGACTCCTTTGGTCTGCTTGCCTTTTTTGTTTGTTTGTTTGTTTTAAACCGGACGAGTTTACGATATTTTGAGCACTCAGTGTCATTCATTGCTTACCTAAGGCTGAACTTGGCTCATTAAATTTTACTCCATATTTTAATTACCAGAACAAAACTAGTTTATTACAACTGCACCAGATAACACACGTTCCCTGACTACAATCCGTGTGCATTTTTATTTACACTGATGATCACCTTCCATAATACACCCGACATACATACAGTACATCCATCCTCCCTGTCATTCATTCACTCAGTCACACACACACACACACACAGTGGTACAAAACCAAAAGAGGTTGTTGAACTGTAGAATTACGACAAATCGCACAACAAAAAGACCATCACCTACAAAAAAGGGGAGAAATGGCTCTCACGTGTGAGTCATCTCTAACGTTCAGCTAAAGCGTCGACTCGTGAACATTTCTAACACAGACACACACCGACATTCACACTCTACTTGTTGTTATTGCTTGAGCTGGCTGCTTTACGTCTGGGGGGGAAACCCCACTTGCTAAGTCTGACACCAGCACTGGTGATAGCGTACTGAATATCTAACTAATGTTTGACCAGCTGAGCCTCCATCCTCCATCCTCCATCCCTCTCCAGGCCCTCAGCTGCCTCAGGTCGGCTCAGCTGTCTCAGTTACTCACACATCGATAGTCACTCGGGTCTGCACTAAAGAAAGTACAGCGGGAGCTGCTGTTCTTGTCTGTGTCGACTGAATGTCCATTTTCCACATGTGCCATACTCATTCAGTCTACCACCAGCTAGCCGTTTAGCTCTATGTTGATGTCTTCACCTAGGGACATCATCATGTGAAGTCGGAAACTGCCACATTGGTGAGTTACTACGGCGGGCGGAGAGGGACAAACAATACGAAACGCTTTTACCCTGTGGCTCTGGAAGCGATCAAGTCCTGAGATCTCCCAAACACTGGGAATCAATCAATCAATCAATCAATCAATCTCTCTCTCTCTAATTTTTTCAACCCTGAAGTTCTCTCCTTTAGTCTTTTTTTGTGAAACGATCTGATAAAGTACACACGAATTATTATGAGCTAAGAAAAATTTTAAAAAATGAATAAAATATGTTTCTCTCTCCCTCTCTCTCTCTCCTCCAGGTTTCTCCTCTAAAGAATACATTAAGTCTAAAAGATAATTAGTTTAATCTAAGCACCCCTAAAATTTTCATTAGGCTAATAAACATGGGCTTAAGCAGCCTACATAAACTACTAGTCCTACTGTTCCCTTTGCAATTCCTATTAGGGAATTCATGTTAATCAATTTGTTTAACAAATGAAACATGTATGTCTGTTGTAAACCTTATAAAATAAACCCTAAACATTATATACTACAAACATTTGCATGTCTGTAAATGCATTTCACTTTCACATGGTAAAAGCCTGCATTAGGTGTTTTATCCCACCGGTCAAATCAGCAATAAAGGTAAACAAGCTCCCTCCATACCAGACATAATAAGCTCTGATTCAGAGCAATCTCCTTTTATTTACTGGTATTTATGCCCCATTTTTATTACTCTGTTAACCCATACATTTTAGGAACTGTAATTATTTAATTAATTATGTGCTGTTTATCTGTAATACTATAAACCCAGTTTATTTCTTGAGGATTCACCCATCATCTGGTGTAGTATCTTTGATGAGCAGTTTTAGCTCCTACAGATAGACATGTGCATCTATTTTTAAATATAGATCAAATAGAGACTATCAGATTAAAATGTAATATATAGTTCTCCATTGCATCTGAAAATGCTATAAATTCTCAAAAATGTATGTTGATGTCAGTATGCCTATGTGGCTGCCTATAACTGCAGTTGTTTATGTATTTGACTAAAATGCTATAAATTGTAAGGGAGTAAGCTGCCCAACCTTTAACCTTTCAGTATTTCAGAACATTTTGTGCATAGCAGATCTGTGTGTGTGTTTTTCTAATTGCTTTGGTTGAGCTTCCTCATGATGGCTCATCATGCTGGCATGTTTTTTTAATCCTCATATTTTTAGATACCTACATCAGCTTACAGGTATGCCCTGTATGCATGGACTGCAACAGGTATCACCTGAACAGGTGCCTTGAAAAGTAAATACTGCATATTACCTCTAAATGACCAATTTACTTAATTGTTAAATTAGGCTATAGTAAAGCCAGTCAAGGTAATAGGAGTCATTATCCAAGCATGCTGAATGTCCTGCAATTTATTTTTCTCTGAAACTTTTAGTATTCCGAGTCAACATTTCATCCTTTATCCATCTGATCTCTCATTCCATCTCTGGCCACTGACAAATCAACAGCACACAAACAAACAAGGAAGCAGGAATCATGAAATGAACACCTCAGGTTTATTTTACTATAAAATCAATGTTCGGTTAAAAAAGAAAAAGGAACAATAAATGGTTTTACACAAATGCACTGGAAACAGTAGCAAACATCTCAAGGAGCTCTTCATGATTTGTACTTTTCCAAGCATCCCAGGTCATTGAGGGAGAGCTAGTTTCAGATCATTTTCCTTTCAGTGAAATTAACTCAGTGTAGGATACACAAACAACAACATTAACAATAACAATAGTAATAAATACACCCAACTGTTAAGGCTTTCAGTGGAGTTAGGGGTGATGCAAGAGAGGGGTCGCGTCATAAGACTAGATTAGTCCTCTGCCCACTCTCTGCTTTAGAGTAACACACGGTGTATTTTCTCATAGATAGGACAAGGAAGTGTAGGACCAGTCTCATCTGAGAAGGTAAGATTTGTGCAAACATGTAGGCGGCTTGACACTTTGAGCTTTGGTCAATACACCGAAAATAAAATGATGCTAGTCCCAGTAGGAAATACTCTGAATGCCGACAAGTTGTCCTCACGAGGCTTTGAGGCAAGCTGGACCCGTCTTCCTGTCTCACTGTCCCCATCCAGCGATGCCAATCTCCTGCTTGTAGCGGTCCGTGAGCTCGTTGGCGTGGCTGGTGAGTGTGGTCAGTACACTGTACAGCCCCCTCAGGTGGAAGCGCAGCAGGTTCTCCAGCTCTGCGTGCTCACTCAGGCCTGGCTCGCCGGCTTTCTCGGCGGCTCCCCGCGGCTCCTCGGAGCGCAGCCCGGCTCCCCACTCGATCTCGTTGCGGATGGTTTTCAGCTGTGTGTAGTAGGTGAACATGTCGGCCTCGGCGGCGCGCAGATACTCCCCAGCATCGCCGGCGCTCGCGTGCGGCACGTCGCGCAGCAGACTGGGCACCATCACCGTCTCGTCCATGTTGTTGACGGCGCCGATGAAGCGGTTCATGGCCGTCAGCAGGGAGTTCTTCTGGCTCTGAAGTTCGGGCACACGCAGCATTTTTCTCTCTCTCTCGGTCTCTCTTTGGGTAATGCAGAAGTTAAGGAGTTAAATAAATAAACGAACAGGTAGGTAGGTTAGTTTTAAAGTTCGTCTCCTTGAGTTTAGTTTGCTGGCCCCACCTGAAACACCGCGATGGCTTTTATGCCTTTTTTGGGAGGAGTACAGGGCGTGACCTCGCAAACCTGTTAATCCGGGTTACACTGAAAACAACCGGATTCCTGCTGCGTTAGAAATCCACTTATTGTACATATCCACACCAGCATCCGCAGGATTCACTGAAACTAGCCTATAAGGCATTGGGAAATGTTCACTTTAAGAGCCACTTCAAATGCATGAATTGCATAATTTCTACATGGCATACAACGATTTTGGCTTTATTATATATATATATATATATGTATATGTATATGTATCTATGTGTGTGTATATGTATCATTTTTAAAATTTATTTATGTATGTGTATATATATATATATAAAACTGACATTTTTCTCCTCTACAACAGTTGATACGATATACTATACATTATTTGTTATTTAGGTCTTTTTCTGTGTATTGTATAAGCCGCAAGTCAGGTTATATTAAGAAAGTGTTTTTGTAATAATTTCTTTTTTTTAAATTAAATAATTGACTACATGGCGGAGTGAAATTATCTTTGTTATAATCAATGGTAAGGGCCAGGACTAGAAGTATTTATGAATATTACTACAGTTATCTGTGGGGCGACCTGTCTAGCCTATCAGAGTCCTTGGTTTCGAGTAAAGGGCGGGACATAATTTTTTCTCTCCAATCACAAATGAGTATATGTGAACTGGAGTAACCTCATGACAACCACGCCGTTTTATCAGATGCATAATAATTCAATTCAATTCAATTTTATTTGTATAGCACTTTTAACAACAGAACATTGTCACAAATCAGCTTTACAATACATAATGTCCAATTAAAGACTTATTAATCAATAAACATATCCGTAAATGCATATATATAGCCTTATACATACATTATATATCTATCTCCTTATCCCTAATGAGCAAGCCTGTGGCGACTGTGTCAAGGAAAAACAAGACGATCCATGACACTTCAAGTCACGGCCACCGGAGAGGGTCCGGCCGTGCCAGTAGCAGGTCACTGCCATCCCCAGAGCTCCCGAATGCACACCGAGGCAGTCCGCATGGGCCATCCTCAATAGTGGCAAGATGACAACCCCAACCGGGAGCAGGACGACACCCAATGTCCTCTCAAGAACAGCATATGCAGCTCAGCAGAGAGAGAGAGAGAGAGAGCAGTTAGGTATAAGCATTGCCACATGATGATTAAAGGTAATGTATACAAAGTGCTGAGTGCAGACAAAAAAAACCCGGCAAGACCAGCTATGACAGCATAACTAAAAGGGAGAACCAGAAGGTAACACCAACATGAGGGAGCCCTGGGACA
>JAQMCW010020296.1:0-10069 GCA_030068335.1 Chrysichthys cranchii | reverse complement strand
ATTAGGCTAACTGGCTACTCTAAATTGCCTGTAGGTGTGAATGTGAGTGTGAATGGTTGTCTGTCTCTGTGTGTTGGATTGGTGATCTGCCCAGGGTGTGGCCCTCCTCTCGCCAGCAGACAGCTGGGATTGGCCCCAGCTTTCCCCCCAGATCCTTAACAGGATTAAGCGGAAGAAGATGAGTGAGTGAGAATCTGCTTCCTTTCTATCAGCATTCATGATAAAAGTCGTAAGGATGGTCGACCAGTATGACCAGCTCAGCCTGTGTTTTTGGAATCTGGTATCTAATGAAACCAGACTGGCTAGGAGCAGGAATAAATTGCTTCCTAGTGAAAGGTGCAGGTTTTAAAAGTGGATTTAGAGTCTTGACCAATCTGGCAACCCTGGTGTTGTGTGTGTGTGAGAGAGAGAGAGAGAGAGAGAGAGAGCTGCTGCAGTAGTCACCCAGATCTGCGGATATAAACAAATGCACGCATTTGAGCCCGAAGTCTCCCCCAGACACCCTGAGGATTTGTTTTAAACCCCCCACACCGCCTCTGTGGTGCCTCACGGTCCATGTTGGGCCCCCTTCAGGAGCTCGCAGTTCGTTTCCAGGCTGTATTTTGAACTACTTCTGCATGTGTGAGACAGAAACAAGGTGGCAATGACCGAGCTGAGGAAGCGCGCAGGGGCAGGAGGAGGTGGAGAGCCGGACAGCACTGACAACATCAGCGACAAGGTACCTCACACTCACTACCCCCTAAAAACCCCCATGGACACTGGGTTAGGACCTGAGAGCGCCTTTAGAGCTAGCCAGCCTCAGCTAAATAAAGCCTGAAAGCTTAACCTTAGTCGTGTGGGCTTATTTAGCAAGCAGGCTAAGCAAAACAAGCCTGGTTATCTGTTAAGCAAATGAATTAGCTTATTAGCTAACTAGCTGCCATTAGCTCCTCACGCCTGGGGACGACGAGCACGACAAGACGGTTTGACTGTTTACATGAAACTGACGAATAAAACTTGTCTTTTTTGATTAAACCTAGGCAGGGTTGGGATTCATTTCCACCACAGATATCATTAACTTATGGAGATAGTTTTGACTTGGCATGAGGAAGTCATTTTAGCTGAGTAATTGGTTTGTTTCTGCTACACTAGGGTATTTATTTACTAAACTCTACTCAGACAGACTACTGCTATATTCTGACTGTTGTTTGTGTGAGGGGTGTGAACTAGTTTCTGTGGTTTATTTTCCTGAAGAATGTGCCTTCTTGGGCTTGTAGAGTGTCCAAAGTCTTATTAATCCATCATTGTGTATTGTAAGTGTGTTTCTGGAGTGTGTGTGTGTTTATTAATGTGTACTAAAGGCCAGGACAGGGTTTCTGATGAAGGAGATACACACAGGTGAAGTTGGGCTGCGGCTTACCTGAGACTGACATAAAACACCAAGACACAGAGTAAAGACCAGAGGAGATGGGTAATATGACTTGAGATTTAGACACCGTCACTACTGAATAGAAGAAACAGCACAAAAGAAATAGGTGCTCGAGTCCAGACTGTCATTGAGAGCATGGCAGGATACAAAAGTTTGTAAGTAGGTATGTGAGTGAAATTTTCAACATACTGTTGGAAAGAGCTTGAAAAAAAAAGCTTTACAATAATACCAAAATTATGTTCATAGGTTGAACATTAAGGAAGATAGGGTCATTTAACTTTTGAAAATCCGGGGCTCATTTTTCACCTTCTTATGTGTTGAAACAGGAAAAAAGTTGTGACCGAAATAAGTGAGTAAGAGTTTATCATCATAACTCTGTCAAAAAATTAAGATTTTCCCATGAAATTTTCAGGACATATTTCTTGTAGAGTCCTTCGATCAATTCTCTGATCAAATGCATTTATTAGCATGGATTATGAAAGTGACAAATCACCAAGTAGAAAGTTGAGAGCTAATTGGTAATGAGATATCTCATAGTCTGGGGCATCATCCTCAGCATGGGGAAATTTCCCTTTATAACAATGACAGAAATGTGTAAGGAAAACAAAACAAACTTCAGAAAGCTGCAGCAAAAGAAAATATCATTAACTTTAAGTTGATTAACTTGCTTATATTGTCTAATTTCTAAACAATGTAAACAAAAACAATTGCATTCAATGATTCAGCCTTCAGACTATTTAAGGCTGTTAAATTAGCAAGATTGATGATGTGAAATTCCACATCCCCGGCTGGCGGCCATTACAATTTACACCGAGTCCGATCTAGTTACCGGACGCCAAATTTTGCGGATAATGAAAACACAGCTGCGAGTCTTTCAAATGACCTAATATTTGGTATACATGTTCTCAGATATATATTGTAACACTCTATTAGGGTTTAGATAAAGTCTGTACTCCCCTTCTGCAAAATGATGTCCCATTTTTATGAACAAAATATTTAACCTGTGACTGTAGCGCTTTGGGAAATCCGATTTGGAAAATTCGAGAACGAGGTAATATTATTGGTTGTCCCTGATAACGTTATCAATGGGAATACCGGAAATAACACTAATCCAGATAATCTAAAGTGATTTTGCAGGGGATATCAGTGCGCAACCAATAAAGTCTGAAAATAACGCCGGGACACAGATTAGCGGCCGGCGATTAGCGTAATACGCGCAGCCCTATTGTAAGGACGGTGTGCTGTTTTGAAACATCAGGTGTGGGGTTTTTTTTTCTTCATACGCCACGAATTTATTATTATTTTTTTATTAATTATAAGAAGGCATCATGTATTTTGTCACATATTTTGTTTGTAATGTGGTAGAACATCCATGTTGTGAGTTACCACCTTATACTACACTCAGACTACACAATATTTTAGTTTTTCATCATGTGTCAGATTAGGCAATCATAGTGCCATAATTTCTTGCCATGTTTTGATTGGAAGTCCAACAACACCCGTTTACATCCTTGCGTGTCGTCAGGAAGGAGGGTTGAGAAATTCATAGCTACAGTCATGGATGCAGAAGGAAGACATCGTAGGAGTTGTCAAACATGGTGAGAAAAGACGGAGAATTCTGACATGCTGGACTTCTTGTCTGTTTCACGTCGACGTCACTGTTCCTTGGTTATGTCGCACTACAAGGCCCATTTGTCATTACTGAAGTATACGTTCGGGCCTGACGACAAAATCGTGTCATAGTCAGGCTGGATTTGTGTAGCCTTATCCCAGCATAAAAGTTGAGTTACAAAACCCTGAGGCTGGAGACGTCTTCCATGAACGTCTCCTCGGAGAAAACTACACCGTATCAACAATTATACCTTTTTTAAGGGGCATCTACAGTACAAGTTGCAACTTACTGCAAGCTAGTAACTTATTCTACCATATTATATTTTAGCGAGAATAAAATATTAGAACAAGTGCGTTAATATAAACCTTGGAGCAGAAGCTGTTGCCTGAGTTGCTGTTATAAAAAATTCATCAACACCTTCTGAGCAGAGAATCGAGCATTTAATAAATTAATAATAATATAATTTAATACTTAATAAACATAATCATAATTTAATAGCTCAACAAGAGCTCATACAGGGCTGCTTACTCAAAATATTGCCAAAACATTAGTACCTAACTTGAAATATTGGTGTTTTTAGTTATTAGTCTTTACAATACTGTTTAAACAAATGCACACTCATTTAACAAAAAATGTATTCAATAAGCATTTGGATTTATTCATAATGGAGGATCCAGATGAAGCTCTTTGTATGAAGGCAGGTTCAGAGTGCCTGCCTGGAGTGCAACCATATAAAAACTGTCTGAGGAGAGGATCTGAAATTTCTGCTTTAGCCTCTGATTGCATGGCGTAACACTATTGCACTGTGTCGCAATAAAATCCTGGTATCCTATTTTTGTGTGGCCCTATACGTAACCCTGTTTCTCCACATCTGTTCCAGTCATGGGTGAGGCCAGTCTGTATTCAAGTTTACCAAATATTGAGTCAAAAGTTGATCATGAGCTACTCTGATCCTAAACACACGGCAGAGACAAATGCAAAAAAAATGGTTGCTATTTATTACATATTACATAACCTAATTTGGATGAATTTGCATAATTTTATTGCCTTGATGCGGAGTTACTGTACTTTGCATACTATCCAACAGCCTTTTGTTGAGGTTTACGGCTTTGTCTACGTTATAAAGCCATCATATTTAAAATTCTCTAAGTTAAAAAAAGAATATAGACTTCATTAGAATTATATAACAATGTTAGATTCGACCTGGTTTAAAATATTCCAGCAACAAGCTTGTCTATCTCTATCAAAGAATAGCACACTGTCATTTTATTGTATTCTCACAAACCGTGTTGTCTCATAGGCTTTGAGGTTTTTTTTGCCACCACAAGCTGAAGATCTCAAGGTCAACTTTCCACAGCTCTCTTTTCTTTTCTTTTTTTCCATACACCAGCCTTTTTTCCCCCCCTTATCCCTTGTTCCTTTTTGATGTGCATCTTGAATACGGTGCTGGTTTTTCTTACCCATAGCAGAACCAGCAGCTTGTCACTATGCTGGTACAACCTTACAACCTACTCCGTAAAAGATTCGCATATAAGACTCCAGGGCCGAATACTGTCTCTAAATGTCATTCACCATTACTTGCTGTGTTTAATGCCAAGTTTTTACACACACATGATACTTATGTGGACAAAGTAGGTAGTAAAGCGGGTGTAATACAGGGGGTGGACATTTAAAGCCATTCAAATAAGAAGGGTTGTGTGGATCAGGTGTGGCATTGAGTTGCCACCGCTTGTACCTGGCTCAAACTACACATGTATATCAAAGCTTTCATGTATATATCAGGCTTTTAGTCGTGCATTGGAGCTGAACCCATGAGAGTGGTACGTGTGCAGGAATGGGGTTGGGCATGCACAGCCCATGAGCACAGTATTTCCAGCGTTGTCTGACTAATCGAAAAGCTGTTTTAGACTCCTGCCTCTTTTTTCAGTTGCCGAGAAAACGGGTTATGCCAGCCCAGCTCACGAAACTTACACACTCATTGCTAAAGAAGACAATGGGTTTTCTCATTTGGAAAGAATACAGCTAAACTAAGTATTTTTCAAGCACTCCATTTTCTGTTGACCCTCACAGAAAATTGCCTTATCTTTGAAGACATTAGGCGTCGTTTATTAAGATGGATATGAATGATTTGATTTGTAAATTTGCATGTGAAGAGATCTTAACGGATAGGGTTCAGATTGTATAAAGGGCAAAAATTCTACAGTAATCCCCCGTCTTTCGCGTGGGTTACGTTCCACAACGTCCCACAAGAGGCGAAAATCCGCGATACACAGACACCTAAATGCTTTTTTAAAAAATAGTTTAATTATCCTCCCACACTCTTTAAACACTTTCTAGACACAATTACGCGCGTAAAGAAAACACTTGCGAGCATATAGCGAGGTGGATTTTGTGTAGAATTCGTAAAAACATCACATTTATAGCGAGTACTGCTACAGGCTGTACTCTGAACTGGATGTTGGCGAATGCTGGTTGCTTCTCCCCAACTGTACACATCATAGCCAGAAGCCAATCACAACCAAGGTTAAATGAATAGGGCATCCCGATTGGCCAGACTCGTTCCTCCAGCCACTCCATTCATTTTTTTTTTCAGTATCCCCACACCACGCTTTTGTAAACAACGCTGATGATATTCATTGTACTGTATTTTATAAATTATTAATATTTTGCTCCATTTTAATTAATGTTTATATTTTATAATACCGAGAAAATCCACAAAAAATTTGATATAGTCTAAGTAAAAATCCACGAAGAGCTGGGGACGCGAAATGTGAACGGCGCTATAGCGGGGGATTACTGTATATGGATTACACTCAAGTTTAAACAGCTTTCTTGTTTTGAAGGAAAATGGTTTCAAATTAAAGACTTGAAGTCAATTCAAATACATTGAGGAATTAATTCAAATAAGACTAGCCATTTAGTTAGAACAGTGGTCACATCCAAGATATTTTACAGGAGAAGTTTATGCTACACAAACAATGTTGATGCAATGATATCCATTTTTTTAAATTTTTTATATCAATGTAAAGTATGATGAACAAATTGTGCCCCTTTTGTTACTTTGAACAATATGAGCGAAATGTCACAAATATATCCCCAAAACTGCCCAGAACAAAAAGAAACGGCGCCTCATATATGGAGGAAGACGTGCTGCGATGGTTGAGCTGCGTTACTGGAAGATTTAGCACATGCGGTGCTTAGGAGGCAGTAGTTTACTGTTTCATAGTCATTTTTGTTTTCAGCTTTCAATGAGCATTGCCTTTTATAGATTTCCTGAGGATCAGCTCTGCTTTGGACGCTCTTGGCGATTGCTATATGAGTGCAAAGAAAATCAGAAACTTCAATTTGACTGGAATATTTAATTCAGTTTGGATAAGAAGTGTACTAAATGAGGCCCACGTACAAGGAATTGTGCAGCTAGGGTTTTCACCAGTCCTGAGGAACGCCCAGAGGCATTCCTGCTCAGTATTCAGGTTTTTCTGCCTCATCTGCACAGTGAGAAGTGGGCCAAGCTGTGTCACGCTTAATAAAAAATAAGTGTAGCTCTGAACCAAAATGATCTTTCCAGCTCATGAGCTGAATGAGCTGGAGATTGTGGTTAGCCGTCTGGTCTCTCTGGGCTTAGTGTGTTTGCTTAGCACCAGGCCTCCTGGGCGAGGCTCTGCTAGGATTGCTCTGTTTCTGCTCATGGATTAGGCCTGTCTCATTTCTGCTGCAGCTGATCAGCATTCCCGTCTGGTTATCTGCCTCGTTCATGGGTTGAAAATTAGAGGTCTATAGTCGAGTAATGTTTATCTGCACGCACTGCTTATAATGGCTTTGTGTACATTTACGTCGCCCAGAAGCCATGATTTAGATCACTTTACCAAATGTACGAGACGCTGACTGTCGTTACTGACAGCAGACCTAGATGTATAGGTTTTAAAATGAGAAGTCCTGGGGCAAATGTATTCACTTGGTGCAGGTGCTTTATTCTCTAACTCAAGGCAGAATTAAAATCCAAATATTGAGCTGAGAGCAGTCGACGCCAAGGGGCAGTAAGGGCTTTCTGTCAGTGTTGGCATTTATTTTCAACTCATCCTTCAGATCACTAAGCAGAACCTTAATCGCTTCCCAAAAGGACTTTTATATTAAACGACTCAAGTACCTGAGTCTTTGTGGTTTGTTGTTTTGAATGTATTTGGAAATGTGATGGTAGTTTAGCTCCTTCACCCTTCCCTCTGCTTTACGTCTGTATTTTTTTTTTCCTTTTTCAATGCATGTGATGTCTTCGAGTGCTACAGAGAATTAAAAAAAAAAAAAAAATCCATTATGTTTAAGCTGTATAAAACTCAGGCTTCCTCTGGCCTTAGTGTCCCCTCATTAAAAAGTTATCAGTGAAAGGGCTTATCTTACACACATTAATCTGAAATTTCAGCCTTGAGTGACCTCTCTTGTCAACTCGGCTTGCACCCACTTGCCTCTGTCTAATGCCTAATGAGATCCAGGGAACATTGCTTTGAGTCAGATACTAATTTTAGATGAATTTCTTTTTCTGTCTTGCACACTTCTGTCCGTATTTAGCATGCCGTTCTCTACACAATCCTTGCAAGCCAGATCAGTCCCTGATATACCCGAGATGACACACAACACACTAGTAGATCTGGAGGAACCAGCTTTTGGACTAGATCCACTTGATCTCTAGCCAAGTTTGAGTTGCAATATAGTGAATTCCTCCCCCGCTTTAATCCTGCGCTGTGTGTAAATGCAACGTTATAAGATGCTATGAGTTTGAAAAAGTGCCGCAATATGTTTAGCCCTACACCGTGACAGCAGTGGCGAAGCTGAAGAAAGGTTCCACATATTCAAGTATTATTCCACTTTGCTTTGTAAATTACCAAAGCTACTGAAATCCAACACATTGCTGTTTATTTAACAGGGAGTAGCCTGCTTTGTTTGCTTACTCTGCACAGGCTCTAGTTTATGATCTGTCTTATAGAAAATAAAGGGGAAAGTCCTCTCGACCTTTCCCAACATGTTGTAGGTTGAAAGGGCTGTAGAATGTTTAACAGGAAGTCCAGATTACACATTCATTGCAGGTTAATGAGACGATGTTAAAGCTGTGTTGTCTCAGTGAAGGAAATGCTCTGAAGGGAAAAAAAATCAAGTGCATGCCCTTCAGTCCTTCTGACATCCTTCCGCGTTTGCACAGTGTTCTCGGTGGGGACGAAGAGCACGAATATACAATGTCCAGTTTTGCCAGTGAATAATAGAATGTATATAAAATGTGCAAACGCAAAGATTTTTCCTCATTTCGTCCATAGTTTTGTCCCCTGCAAATTCCAGCCCACCACTGAGGTCTCCTCTACCATACCAGAGAGGGTGAAGGCTGACACGTGCTTCCTTTGAGGCACATGAAGCCAGCCGATGGCATCTTTTCAGACTTGTGCACATGCTGTGTCGCAGGGATGAACGCGCTATCTGCCCTGTTCAGCATACATGAGCTGAGGGATGCACACGATTGGTTAGCGTTGCTGTGATGGTCACAGGAGAGACGATACACCCCTCCCACTATGATCTCACAACGTTAGGGCCAATCCTCTTTGTGTTGTGATCATCAGGAGCCCTTAAAACTGTCATAAGCATTGATGAAACCTCATGTAATAAGACTATATAGTGAAAGGGTTAGATGTTTCCTCAAATGCGTAACTGCTTCCTGGGAATTCTGTTTGGCTGTATTATGTTTTTAATATCAAATTGACAGGCTAGTTATGACGTTTGGAGGCTACTTTTTGTTTAGGGATTAGTGCCCGTATCTATCTATGCATGCATGCATGCATGCAATAAAAAAAATCTGATGGCCCGGCTTCTTTCTCTTTTCACCTTTCTGAAAGGGCGGGACCTCCCCATGTTCAGTGTTACACGCAGCCCCATACATATTTCAAGCAGCTTGCTCTGTATAGTCTCTGGTTTCATTGTGAGTAGTTGCAAATTAGCCCCACATTATTATAGCCCCTGACTACAGTGCACACATGTCACAAAGATTGTGTCAGTAATTATCAGGTGAGCACAACCAACCATCGTCAGGCTATTCAAACAAACAAACAAATAAATAAATGCTATAGAAACGTTTTTTTCTTTGTGGAATTTAACCCTGGAGCACCCCTGGGGGTCATATTTGACCCTAGCTTTTATTTCTCTCTTATATTCAAACCACTCATTGGTTGCTGAACGTTCGTGGACATCCCAGGAGGTCTCATAAGGACCATTTCATAACATGTAGTAGGAAAGGGTTAATTTGGAAGGAAAAAAACCCCACCTGTTTTTACGTTCACTGAGTCTGTATCATCATTTTAGCCAATGGAGAGATTATAAGGTGGTCTGGGTCTTCCAGGGTTAAGTGACTTAAAATTCACATTCAGTTGCACAATATATCCTTGTGATGAAACACCTTCTTATTGTTGTGCAAGTCCACCCAGGAGACACCTTTCTGATTGTCACCTCTACAGTGCTGAGGCACACGTCTTGGGCTGTTCTTTCTCTACTGATTCCTGACTCCTCGCCAAGCAGAGAAGGAAAAAGGAGTAGGTGACCTCCCCCAGAGTCGGGTTTGAACTTTGCTCTACTGTATCTCGGCAGCTCGTGTTCGCTGGAGTTGCTTTTCTGCCTGGGCTGAATTTGCCTAGCATTTGCTTGGATTTTGCTCTCTGATAAAGGGTCATGAAAGTGCAGCTCTGTCGCTTAGTCTGAGTTTCATTGACAGGTAAATTTGCGTGCTGTGATTTTCATACAGTCCCTTCACTACATTGCAGTGGCAGAAGGTTGATTTATAGCTATGAGGACACCGTAATGATGGTGTCGGAGTCATTGGTGGTGTTAAAGCTGCATGTTTTGTTGACCCTTTCTCACAGTACACTGGCATTCAGTCGACTTATCAGGCAATTACAGTGGACCCTCGGCTCACAAACTTAATCCGTTCCGAGACTCCGTTCTCAACCCGAATCAGTTTTTCCCATTGAAATGAATGTAAATACAATTAATGTGTTTCAGTCCTCAAAAACATGTTTTTA
>JAQMCW010020265.1:0-10069 GCA_030068335.1 Chrysichthys cranchii | reverse complement strand
TGTTCTGTGGTCCTTCCCCAAAGAAAAACTACATAATTTAAAGAAAAAACATGAAAGAAAACACAATAATTACAATATGAAATAAAATGCTGGATAAATCTAGTGTAACCATTTCTCTCCCCTACATGCAGAAGGCAAGCCTGGGCGGTGCGGGGAGATGGGGCATTTCCAGAGCCAATGCAGTGCAATGGAGGTCAGGGTGGTGGTTTGGATCCCCAACATGCCAGTGGCTGCCCCTGATCGGGTCGGAGCGCATCGCATACCGGTGAGTATCAAAGGAGATACTCATCACACCTTGGTGGATTTGGGCTGCAATCATAACTCTATCCACCAAGTTGTGATTCAAGGCAAGGCATTGGGAACAGCATGGGGGGGTGAAGATATTATGTGTGCATGGGGATGTTCATGAGTATCAGCTAGTGACAGTCAACATCGAATATGAAAAACATAGTTTGGAGGTGGCGGTTAGCCTGCACCTCACCCACTTGCTGGTTTTGGGGACAGATTGTCCAGGGTTTAAGCAGTTGCTAGAGAACCTGTTAGTGGGTGGGTCCTGTGATAATAAGTTACGGGTGAATCCCCATCTGGCATTCGGTGGGGAAGCAGTTTCAGACCCGTCTACGTCAGCTCCACATCACAATGTCATGGAAGGGGAGGAGTCATCTGCTCCCCTCCATCTCAGGACTCCTCTCAAGGATTTCCCACTGGAACGGGCATGAGACGAGACTCTGAATCATGCCTTTGATCAAGTGAGAGTAATTAATGGTCAGAATCTCCACCCGAGTGCCAGACTTTTCCATCAGTTTTTCACTATAATTAACCACTTTATCAAGTGACACAGGGCACTCAACCCAGTGAATAGGTCACCCAATTACTAATTCTGAGGAGCCAGAGGGAACTCACCTTCCACATGGCTCATTATAACCCTATGGCCGGTCATCTCAGACGAAATAACCGTAGCCCATCTCATGGCCCGTTTCTATTGGCCAGGCATTTGCAGCAATGTCCGCAGGTGGTGCGTGGCATACTATGAATGCCACCTGATGAGTCAGGTGGCCACCCCAAGGGCTCCCTTGCAGCCACTGCCTTTAATAGTGACCCCCTTTGAGAGAATTGGGATGGATCTCATTGGGCCATTGGAGCAGTCTGCATGCGGTTAACGCTTTATCTTAGTTCTAATGGACAATGCAATGTGATACCCCAAAGCAGTGCCAATGCGTAACATCTCTAAACATAGTGTTGCCAAGGCACTCCTCAAAATTATCTCCCAGGTCGGGATTCTGAAAGAAATCCTGACTGATCAGGGCACCACCTTCATGTCATGCACACTTCGTGAGTTGTATGAATTATTGGGGCTTAAATCCATACTCACCAGCATCTATCACCTGCAAATGGATGGCTTAGTCAAGCAGTTTAATCAAACACTTAAAAACCTGATTCATAAGTTCGTAAGTGAGGACACACGTAACTTGGATAAGTGGCTTCAACCCCTGTTATTTGCAGTTCAATACATTCCGCAAGCCTCCACGGGGTTTTCCCCTTTTGATTTATTGTATGGGCGATAGCTGAGCGGCACTTTGGATGTCATGAGGGAAAATTGGGAGGAGGAGCCTTCTAATAGTAAAAACTGTAATCCAGTACATTCTAGATCTGCACGCAAAGCTCCACACCCTCACTCACTTAGCCAAGGAGAATTTGCAGCAGGCCCAAGAATGGCAAGCCCAGCTGTATAACAGGGGTGCATGACTTAAGGAATTCACCATGGCAGATTATGTCCTTATTTTATTATCCACCTTGAGCTCTAAATTACTCGTCAAGTGGCAAGAGCCCTTCGAGGTTACATGGTGAGTTGGGGACATCAAGTATGAGGTGAAGTGTACAGATAGGGCCGGGGTATGGCAAGTATACCACCTCAACCTCGTAAAATGCTGGGTTGAGGAGGAACCTGTGGGGTAGCAATGGTAGTTCCGGAGAGGACAGAGCTGGGACCCAAAGTAAGGCTAAAACCAACCTCCCACCACCACCCAATCCCCTTTGGAGACCATCTCTCACCATCCCAGTGCAGAGAGGTTGCCAGGTTGCAGAGAGAGTTCTCAGATGTGTTTTCACCTCTTCCTGGCTGCACACACCTAGTAGACCATCGAAACTCCCCCAGACATGGTAGTGTGAAGCCACCCTTATCATCTACCCGAGTACAAAAAAAGGTACTTTGGGAAGAACTTAAGGCTATGCTCGAGACGGGACTAATCGAGGAGTCGCACAGTTACTGGAGCAGCCTGATGGTTTTGGTTCCCAAGACTGGCAGGATGGTCCGGTTCTGTGTGGACTATAGAAAAGTTAACATGGTGTCTAAATTTGATGCGTACCCCATGCCTCGCATTGATGAGCTGCTTGATTGGTTAGACACAGCTCACTTTTACTCTACACTGGATTTAACTAAGGGATATTGGCAGATCTCCTTGACCCCTTTCCACTCGGTTCAGGTTACACCAATTCATCACCCTCCTGTCCGTCTTATTTGGCTCCTCTGTGATGATCCAGTGGATCATGGACAAAGTCCTACACCCCCACAGTGCTTATGTCGCACATTGCAGTCCTTGGGTCGCTGAGACGCATGGGACTCATGGCTATCCCACGGAAGTGAGCAATTGTGTACGTGAAAGTATGATATCTGGACTTCCACTTGGGCCACTGGCAGGTGCATCCCAAAATTGACAAGACTGCAGCGATTGCAGCCTGCCCGAGGCCCAAGACCAAAAAGGGGGTTTGGCAATTCCTGGGGATGACTGGCTATTATTGCAGGTTTGTGCCTAAATATTTGGATGTCACCAGCCCGCTGACTGACCTCACTAAAAAGGGGGCGCCAGATCCGGTCCAATGGATGGAGCAGTGTCAACAGGCTTTCACCCAGGCTGCACTGTGTGGTGGGCCACTTCTACACTCCCCTGACTTCTCTCTTCCCTTTGTTTTCCAGAGGGACATGTCTGACAGAGGGCTGAGGGCCATTTTGTCCCAGGTGTTGGGGGGGAGGGCACCCAGTGCTGTACATCAGTCACAAGCTCTCAGTACAGCGTCATCCAGAGGCCGGGAGCACAGATGGTCCTGGCGACACTGTCACAATGACTGTATGTAAAATTCTGACCACAATTATAAACCAAGATTCCCAATCTCACTCTAAGTAGTTTTTGCTTGAACTATGACAGAAGAGGTGCAGGAATTAATGTTTTGAACCTTTAAAATAATTTGTGATCTGGGGAATGATGCATCTCAGCAGGATCCTTGTGAACCATAAAACTGTTCACATTTATCTGAACTTTATAAAATCCTGATGGATTCTTAGTTTCCCTCAGGTGACAAGAACAATGCTCTCCAAAAATGTGTGATCTTAATGAAACTTGAAATCCAATAGTCCAATAGCTTAATAGTCTGAGCAGCTACTCCAATGCTGCTCTGTGCAGTGGCTAAGCTTTGTAAGTTAATTACAAACAAACACAGAAATACAATAAAAACAGAGCAATACAATGTACAGAACACAGTGACAAATACAAAATTCTACTACCCATATTTCAGAGGTCCCTTCATTAATTTAATTGAAGATCATGTAAAGGACATTAGACAATGGATGCTTGCTAACTTCCTTCTACTTAATTCTGATGAGACAGAAGTACTTGTACTAGGCCCACATGCAGCTAGAAGTAAACTTTCTGATTTCAAAGTAACTCTGGATGGTCTTTCTGTTTCACTGTGTGCAGAAGTAAAAGACCTCATAATGTTACTGCATGATTTAGAAAAATTAATTCATCCTTTTGTTTCATCTAGATTACACTGTCACGATGTCAGATCCAAGATCAGAGGCTAGATGTATACACAGATGAGGATGTTTAATAAGAAGATATAAGAAGGTACAAAATCCACAGGCAAAAATCAGAGTAAGGAAACAGGCAGAGGTAAACTCGATCAGGCGAACAGGCTGAATCAGGCAAAACAGAATTGTAGGTCAGGCACATGAGCAGAGATAAAAAACCAGGTAATCAAACAATACAAAAGGGCAGAGCAAGAGATGTAAACCAGTAAACAAAACAATCATACAAGTGAGGCAGTCAGAATAAACACACAGCTCGGCAGTAGAAATACACGGGGCAACTCTAAATGCTTCACGAGGAATGAGTGTTTATGAGAGTCTTTCATAGTCCCTGAGGGAATTAGCAACACCTGCAACTCCTTAGTACTCCGGTGACCTTGACCCCGGAAGGTCTTCGGCCATGTTGGTTGTATGTAGGTGTTCATGGGAGTCGTAGTCCCTTAGCGCTTGCGGGTTGCCAGTGCTTGTGCCAGAACCCCCCCCCCCCCCCAAGGAGCTCACTCCGGGAGCTAAAGTCTGTCGAGGACGTCCCCTTCGCCGGGGAGCTGGTTGTTCAAGATGCCTTGCGTGGAAGTCCTGGAACAGCATGGGGTCCAGAATGTCCTGAGAACGTACCCAACATTGCTCCTCTGGGCCGTAGCCCTCCCAGTGCACTAAATATTCTAGTCGTCCTTGTCTCCGACGTGAGCGAAGTATTTGTCGGATGGTGTAGAATTCCCCCTGCTGTCTGTCCAACGGTCCAGAAGGCTGATCATGAGACGCTGAGACGTTTGTCAGAGGTCCGTGATGAACCGGCTTCTGCTGAGAGACGTGGGACGTCGGGCAGACCCTGCTGTGTCGTGGAAGTTGCAACCTGTATGTCACCTCATTGATGAGCTTGAGAACATTGAAGGGTCCAATGTACCTGTCACTGAGATTTCTACACCCCTGAAGCTGCGCGTGCTCAGCCACACTCTGTCTCCCTCCTCAAACTGCGGTCCTTCCCTCCGACATCGGTCGGCATACTGCTTTTGTGTCTCCACGTTTCTCTGCAGCCGCCGATGGGCCTCTTCCCAGACCTGCTCTCTCTGCCGGAACCATTCGTCTACTGCAGGAGCGTTGGTGCTGGTTGCATTCCAGGAGAACACAGGAGGCTGGTATCCTAGGACACACTGGAAGGGGGTGAGGTTAGTGGCTTCTTTTCTCAGAGAATTCTGAGCATACTCTACCCAAGGCAGGAAACGTGACCAATCTCCTTGATTATTAGAGCAGAAGGAGCGCAGGTACTGGCTTACCTCCTGGTTAGCACGCTCAACTTGTCCATTAGACTGATGGTGATAGCCCGATGTTAAGCTCACCATGACCCCAAGTTTTTCCATGAATGCTGCCCAGATTCGTGATGTGAATTGCGGTCCGCGATCGCTTACTATATAGTCTGGTAGTCCATAATGTCGAAACACCTGTGTAAACAGAAGTTCAGCAAGGGAAAAGGCTGTAGGAAGAGAAGGTAGAAGGATTAATCTTATCGATTTCGAAAATCTGTCCACTGGTGTGACTATTGTTGTGTTTCCTTGGGACGGAGGTAGATCAGTTACAAAGTCTATGGCGATGTGTGACCATGGACATTGTGGTGTGGGCAGTGGCAGTAACTTTCCCACTGGCCAGGTGTGAAGTGTATTAGCTCTTGCACAGGTGTCGCATGACTTGACATATTCTAAAACATCATTTCTCATGTGCGGCCACCAATATTTACCCTGGATCAATTCTAAGGTGTAGCTCACGCCAGGGTGGCCTGTGGCGGGGCTCGTGTGTGCCCAGGTGATGATTCTACCTCTTAAGTCATGTGGTATGAAAGTCTTATCCATGGGGCAGGCTGCCAGTGCTGTAGATGTGGTGCATTTGCGGATCTCTCTATCTAAGTCCCATTCGATGGCATTCACCCAGCACGTGGGGGGTAAGATGGTGGTCTGTTCCTGGTCGATTCTTTCTGACGTATACTTGCGAGATAGAGCGTCGGCCTTGGTGTTCTTGGATCCTGGACGATAAGAAATCGAAAATTTAAATCTTGTAAAAAATAAGGCCCACCTGGCTTGCCTGGGGTTAAGACATTTGGCTGTTTGCAGGTACTCTAGGTTCTTGTGGTTGGTGAGTACAGTAAATGGATGAGTGGCCCCCTCCAGCCAGTGCCTCCATTCTTCTAATGCTAGTTTGATAGCCATCAATTCTCGATCTCCTACATCATAATTCTGTTCCGTGGGTGTGAGTTTTCTGGAGTAGAAGGCCACAGGATGCATCTTGGGTCTTTGTCCGAAGTGTTGGGATAGAACTGCTCTGACTCCGGTGTCTGAAGCGTCCACTTCTACAATGAATGGTCTTTCAGGGTCAGGATGTTTGAGGATGGGTGCCAACATAAATGCCTCCTTGACTTTAATGAAAGCCTGCTCTGCTGTACTGTCCCAGGTTAGTTTACGTGCCCCTTTCTTCAACAGAGACGTGAGGGGTACGGCAATCTGACTGAAACCTCTTATAAATCTACGGTAGAAGTTCACAAAACCAATAAAACGTTGTAATTCCTTAACCGTGTTCGGTCGGGGCCATTCTCGAACTGCTTTAACCTTGGCTTCCTCCATTTTGACCCCGTCTGGACTGATGATGTACCCCAAGAACTTGACCGTGGTCACATGGAATTCACACTTCTCACCTTTTACATATAGTTGATGCTCACGCAACTTTTGTAACACACTTTTCACATGAGATATGTGGTCGGAATATGACGGAATATATCAGTATGTCGTCAATGTAAGCGATCACATATTTGCCCAACATCTCACATAACACATCATTGATAAAACATTGAAACACAGATGGAGCCCCAGCTAGTCCATATGGCATAACCTTGTATTGGTAGTGCCTGAATGTGGTACTGAACGCGGTTTTCCATTCGTCACCTTCCCTGATTTGTACTAGGTTATAGGCACTATGTAAGTCAAACTTGGTGAAAATCTTGGCCTCACGTAACTGTTCTAAAGCCGCAGACACTAATGGCAGAGGGTAAGGATACTTGACGGTAATCTTGTTTAGGCTACGATAGTCAATACATGGTCAAAGTCCTCCATCTTTCTTTTCTACGAAGAAGAACCCTGCTGCTGCAGGCGAGGTTGAGGGTTCGATGTACCCTTGTTGTAAAGCCTCTTGGACATACTCTTTCATAGCCTCATGCTCTGCTTTACACAGTGGGTATATTCGCCCTCGGGTAGGTGATGTTCCTGGTAACATGTCGATTGTGCAGTCATATGGTCGATGGGGCGGTAAACCTTTGGCCTTCCTTTTACTAAACACATCCGTAAAACTTGAATATTCCTCAGGGATAGAGATTTGAATGTTGGTTTCAGGGCTCTCGACTGAGGTGGATGTTAAGTGTAAGGTGGGTTTATGCAGACAGTGTTGGTGGCAGTAATCCGACAACTCTATGATCTCCCTGTTCTTCCACGATATTGTGGGGTCATGCTGTCTTAGCCAGGGGGCACCGAGGATGATGGGGTTCTTGGGTGTCTTAGTGACAAAAAAAGGAATGTCCTCGTGACGCAGAAAACTGAGTTGTATATGGACGGGTTCAGTGCAGTTCCTTTTACAATGGGTCCGCCATCTATGGTGTTGAGGTTGGGTTGGTTGTGGAGTAGTCTGAGTGGAATGTCGAAGTGAAGGGCTGTTTCTTCATCCATGAAGTTCCCTTCCGATCAGCAGTCGACTAGTGCCAATAATCATTGGTGCTCTGGAAGATAACTTGGATACACTCACCATGGATCGAGAGCTGTCAGGTGTGGCTCTCTCACTGGCTCCATTCTCAGGTGGGGTACGATGCATTGGGCACTGTAATCGTTGGTGTCCCACGGTGCCGCAGTAAAAACATAGCCCTTCACGACGTCGACACTCCCTCTCGTAAGGGTTGACTCTTGTGGTTCCGAGTTGCATGGGTTCGCCATCCCCTTGGGAGCTGCACCGCGTCCTAGTGGTGATGTAACCCTGATCGCGTAGCATACTGTCCAGACGGATGGCCAAGTCGATGAGCGTGTCGAGAGTTGCCTTCTCGTCGTGACAGGCCAGTTCCCTCTGTACGTTGCTACTTAATCCTGTGTGAAACAGATCCTTGAGTGCCGTCTCATTCCATCCGCTCTCTGCTGCTAGCGTGTGGAACTCCTGGGCGTATTCAGCTACTCTCCTTGCCCCCTGTTTTGTCTCAAGCAGGCATGCCCCCACTTCTTTCCCATCTGGGGAGTGATCAAAGACACGTTTAAAAAATGATTTGAAACTTTCGTACGTGTTGGTGGCCTCACCTCCTCTCTCCAGCACTGCATTTGCCCAAACCAGGGCTCGTCCCATCAACAGAGATACCAGTTGTGCAATACGTTGTTTCTCTTTGACATGGTGCTGTTCATCAAAATAGAACCGGCACTGGAGAAGGAACCCGCGGCATTCAGCCGGGTCACCGGAGTATTTATCTGGCCGGGAGATGAGGGATGGAGCGGACATGGGCGTGGTGGTGGGCGTGCTCGTGGTGAGTTTAGCCATCTGGGCGGTGAGCGCCTGGATCCGTGACTCTTGGTGTCTGAGCAGAGCCCCGTGGGTCATCAGGACATTCGCCAGGCTCGCTGCATCTGCTACATCTTGGGTCTGGCGAAGCATTTTGTCACGATGTCAGATCCAAGATCAGAGGCTAGATATATACGCAGATGAGGATGTTTAATAAGAAGATATAAGAAGGTACAAAATCCACAGCAAAAATCAGAGTAAGGAAACAGGCAGGGGTAAACTCAATCAGGCAAACAGGCTGAATCAAAACAGAATCGTAGGTCAGGCACTTGATCAGAGATCAAAAACCAGGTAATCAAACAATACAAAAGGGCAGAGCAAGAGATGTAAACCAGTAAACAAAACAATCATACACGTGAGGCAGTCAGAATAAACACACAGCTCGGCAGTAGAAATACACAGGGCAAATCTAAATGCTTCACGAGGCATGAGTGTTTATAAGAATCTTTTATAGTCCCTGAGGCAGTTAGCAACACCTGCAACTCGTTAGTACTCCGGTGACCTTGACCCCGGAAGGTCTTCGGCCATGTTGGTTGTATGCAGGTGTTCATGGGAGTAGTTGTCCCTTAGCGCTTGTGGGTTTCAAGCGCTTGTGACACATTATTGTAATGTCTTACTGTCTGGATGTTCCAGTAGGTGCATAAACAAGCTCCAGTTAGTTCAGAATACAGCAGCGAGTATCTTTACAAGAACCAGAATATTTGACCACACCACCCCATTTTATCTACACTGTGCTGGCTCCCAATGAAATACCACATTGATTATAAAATACTACTGTGGACCTATAAAGCACTGAATGGTCTTGCACCACAGAACATAAGCGATCTTCTAGTCTTTTATGATCTGCCTTGCCTACTTAGATTCAAAGGTGCGGGCAATCTGTTAATACCTTGAATACTGAAGGCTACAGCAGGGGGCAGATCTATCTCTTATAAAGCCCCACAGTTATGGACTAACCTTCCAGTTAGTGTTTGGGACTCAGAGACAGTGACAATGTTTAGGTAAAAAACGTATCTGTTTAGTCAAGCTTTTTGCTAATAGCATTATTTTTTAAAATAAGATTATTATTTTTGTTAATAGCTAAAGGAGCAAAAATTATTATTGTTGTTAATAGCTAAAGGAGCAAAACTGGAGGTTTCTCAAGCACAGTGAGCAGAGGGTTCTCAAGCACAGTGCTAAACTGGGATGTTTGGATGCTGTCACCCCCCCACCCCCACCCTCACACGTTCACTCAGGTTTGTTGACGTGGGATTGGGTGGATGCTTTATGTCCCAGGCCTCCCTCATGGCTGTGTTACATTCTGGCTCTCCCTTTTAGTTATGCTGTCATAGCTGTGTATGCTGGAGTTCATTATATGACAATGCAGATACCTAACCTGTCTCCTTCTCTTCTTACTCTCCTCTCTCTCTTGTGCTCTCTCTCTCTCTCTCTCTCTCTCTCTCTCTCTCTCTCTCGGTTGAGCTGCATATGTGGTTCCAGAGATACTGATGATACTGACCTCCTCTACTTTCTGGTCCTGCCAGAATCATCCTGCTGTCCTTCTTCTGATGTGAAGTCATGGTTGCGATGTAAACAGACAGACCAGGGCTGCGCAAAGTGTTACCATGGAACCGCTACATTCTCTGAGTCACATGCTGT
>JAQMCW010020257.1:0-10069 GCA_030068335.1 Chrysichthys cranchii | reverse complement strand
CTTACTCTCACTACCATTTCCACTTTCTTGGGACACATAATGAAGCTTATAGAGCAAAAATGCAGAGAAACACAACGAAAAAATGTGTCAAACACGTTCACACCACGAGTGCTTGAGCGGAACTGAATGTTTGTGGCGTGAAGCGTGGGTCGGCTGTCTGGACGTCAGTCGAGGCTTTGTTCGTCGGTCGGTCCAAAATCTGTTCGGGAATTTAGTCCGTACCTCAATTTGTTCGCCATCCGAGGGTCCACTGTACCAACCTCTGACTAAAATACAACAAAGAAAATTCCTCCTGAACAGTTCAACCCTGAGTCGAGCAAGTGACTTGAAGTCAACATGGCTGCTCACAGCATAAGCAGGAACCAACACAGCACGTCTTCCCTTTAAATGAGTTATATTATATATAGATATTCAAGCATTGGCTTTAGATCAACCAGCATATTCACATGTTAAATCTACAAATACTGACTATACCGTTCACTCTCCTGAGGAGTTAGCCAGCTAGCTTGTTGCGAACAAACCATGAACATGGAGCCAGTCCATGTTTATTTGTTGTTGTTTTTTTCTCCACTTTGTCCTGGCACGGTGGTGTGGTGGTTCGCACTGTCGCCTCACAGCAAGAAGATCCTGGGTTCGATCCCTGGGGTCGACCTGGGCGCCTTTCTGTGTGGAGTTTGCATGTTCTCCCCGTGTCCGTGTGGGTTTCCTCAGGGTACTCCGGTTTCCTCCCACAGTCCAAAGAGGGGATTCGGCTAATTAGCTACTCTAAATTTCTTCTGGATTCACCATGGCGCTTGTAAAAACGCAAAACATGGAAGGTGCTATCGTTAGGGGGTTGGCCGTTCTGGGCTACTGTAGCGACACAACACGGCGGCTCCAAAGAGGTGGACCCGCTCCCTATGGAGATATAAAGGGCTCATTCAAAACACAATGTGCAAACACAAGGATTGGTAGTTACAGGTAATTATACACTAATATGACTATGATGTTGCATTTCTGCTAATCGATTCCCCTAAAACCTACATAGGGGCAGTGGTAGCCTAGTGGTCAGGGAATTGCCCCCTTCAGTCGGAAGGTTGTGGGTTCAAGGCCCAGGACCAACAAGGTTCACTGAGGCACCCTGAGTAAGGTACTGTCCCAAGCACTGCTCCCCGGGCGCTGCGCTGTTCGGCTGCCCCCTGCTTCACCTGGTGAATGGGTTAAATCCAGAGAAGTATATTCACTGCGTCATGCTGTGCTGTGCTGTGGTGTGTTTCATGTGTGATAATCACTGGTATACAAAAAAAAAAAAACCCCACCTACATAGTGACTTTTAAAATAGAGATTGATCTTTTTTTTCACATTTTTGGCAAAAGGACATGTTTGAACGGCACGCGGTTTTGGGAAATCATAAAAATCCACTTTTCACTCCAGGACACTCTCACAAAACATCACGCCGAAACGCCTGAGCACGTTTAGACGGCTATGTGATGTGCCTTACCGGTTTATCTCAGGTATGCAGCTGAACGGGAAACCAGCAGAAGAACGAAAGCACGCCGAACGCTCTGCATGACCGGTTCAGACAATGTGATGCGTTTGATACGCAATTATATAAAAATGCGCCCGTGGATTTCGCCTCGGTCACGGTGTGAACAGGTGCACTGAAGAGCGTTGGCATGACACGCTGGGTGTGAGCTGTGTTACAGAAAACTTTCAGACAAGCACAGCTATATTTGTACGCATTCGTTTACAGTAAGCGCACACACGTCCGGGCCGTCTGAAGAGAACACTCTCACGCTGACTTGGTCCCCAGCCTGGTGTGGGTGTGGACGAGCGAGCACAGATGATAAGGATGTGTAAGTTCTGCTGCCAGCTGTCGCACGCCTCTATTGAAAGATAAGCCACCGCTTTTAACTAATCTGCTATCTGCAGTGCAACTGGGGATCCATTCACGGCGTAAAAAAGAGCACTTAAAAGTCACAATACATTTAAGAGAGTGCTCTGACAGCGTCATTAACCAGAAGGTTGAAAGTTCAAACCTCAGCACTGAACCGAACCCTCACCTGCTCGGCTTTGTGCCCAGATTGGCTTCTGATCTGACTCGAAGATGTTCTGGATTGAAAAAAAAAAAAAAAAATCATACCCAAACTACTACATTTAAATACAGAACCCACTCCATGCAAAACCAGATCTCTTAAAAGGGGCAGGCTCACCCTTCCCAGAATCCTCTATCATGCATCTATCTATAAATTGCGATGTGAAATTGAAGATATTTTGTCAAAGTGTCTAGATTTTAAATTCTTTCGCCTGATCCAGTCCGTTTCCTTACGGTTGTTCAGCATGAAACGGACCTGAACGGGTCTCGGCCGCCTCGCAGGTGGATGAGAAGGAAAGAAAAGGCACAGTTAGAATGAAGAAAAGGTTCAAGATGGGTTTCAAAGGGATCAGGAACAGTGAATTTTGGAGGTTTTATTGCACAGAGAGAACAACAGGTTAGCGGCGAGGTGCTTTAAAACCAAGACTCTGAGAAGTGTGAGCTGGTGCCCATGAAGCTCCTGCTTATAATTTTAGTTCAAAAGAATTTGGCAGGTTCTCGTAGTAGACAAGTGTCGAGTTTGATTGACACCCCATGTTGCGGGCAAAACAAACTCTCCGTAAGGATATTTATTTTCTCAAGCTAATCTTGAGCTACTCTGTAGTTTAGCATTGCGGCTGCTGTTGTTCCTTCAATATTAGTTCAGCTCGATGCGTACTCAGCACAGGGAGCAATCCGTGCTCTACCCTGACATTAGCCCCAGATCACACGCTTGTTCCTGGATGTTTTCCACAGCTGACTTATTCCTGAAATTGCTTGGGTCACCTCAACATGCTAGTGACTCGTTGAGCACATCGTTGAGAAGGTTCGCTACAGCAGCGCCGTCTTCAAGCCGTGTTTGGAGAAGGTTGACGGACCCTAGTCCTTCCAGACCTGATTTTTTTTCTACTCAGTGAAAACTTTTTTTACACAGCTGATATTTACTCTTCTCAGTTGAAGAAATAGAGGCCTAATTTTTACTTGGTTGCCAACTCGTGCTTTTGTTTGATTTTTTTATGGCCGTTACAATGGACGCCACGACTATATGAACATAAAATACCATAACATGAAAACGTCCGAATGGAATGCCACTTTTAATACAGTGATTATGTCACAAATGATCACATTTCAACTAAATATTTTAAAAGTAAGTGTGCATATGTGTGTGTGTGTAGATCTGTATGTGTATAATTGTGTATTTATTCATTTCCGATGAGCAGAAGCAGTTGAAGCAGTTACGGTGTGGCACAGAGCACAGGTGAATGGTGCATTTGGCACAAAAGACATGTTGTTTTTCCTGTACAGGGTAGCCTCATGTATCGACTGGCCTCTTTTTTTATCGTCATCATTGGGCAAGTGGTCCTTCATGTTGAACTGCACTTCAGGTAGAGGCCTGATATCCTCAGCTTGAGGTTTGAACTGATGCACATGAACTGGTTCAGGAGACTTCCTGGGTCTTCCTTGCTTTGCTCCAGGTGTCTTCTGTGCTCTCACGAGACATTGGGCGACATTCATTTTAAAAATGGAGGAGATCCAGGATATATTTTCACTCCCCATGGGTGTGGGTTCCGTTTAAAGTATTGCTTGGTGGACAGACCCCCAACGAAATGGCACGATTTTTTCATCAGGACAAAGGGAAGTTCCAAGCATCTTCTGCGTACGGCATTGCAGAGGGGATGCGCCTTGAAGAACCCATCAAGGTTTTCCGCTGGCTCGTCCAAATTGTTAACCAAATGCAAATGTGATCGGAGCTGGAAGAATCTGTCATGTGATATGGTGTTTCTAAAAATGCCAATGTCCATTCCAGATTCCCAGTACATGGGCATTCTGGGCAATTTCCCCACCCCCATAGCTAGGTGGAGACCAACTAGGGTTCTGATTTCCCCTTTACTAGTGGTTTTGAAACCTAGTGTACCACTTTGCATTGCATAAATGTTGGTGTCATTAGTCCTCAAATCACAGATCTCATCTCAGGAGATCAAGAAAGTTTTCGACTTTATGCGCTAGTTGTTGTTGTTTTTTTTTGTTGAACAAAATGACATAAATAACGACTTAGTATTCTGTGAAATCATATTTTATCTCTGAAATTTGTACAAAAACGTAGCAACCTGGCATACTAGCACTAAACAATCAAGCATCTACTAACACCTTTTAGCCCCTGATGTCCATTGTGATGGACATAAAACTTCACAACTATGAAATATATTCCCATTCACTTGAAATGATCATTTCATGAAGATAAAACGGCACCAAATGCAAATGGCTTACTCTCCAATGAACACAAATTAGTATTTATGAGGTCCCAAGGTCCTTACTCCGTTTCTTATTCAGCCGGTGAGTCATGCTTGTCTTGCCTGATGGCTGAATCCCTCCCTGGTCAAGTGACAGGTCGTGGATACTTCAACGTGAATGGATAATCAGGGACCAAGCATCATTTCAATGATGAAATTCCACATTTCTATTGGTTTAGACTTCAAAATATGTCATGCCCATTCCGGTGGACGCAGGGTCCCAGAGGGCTTGCTCCTGGAGTTATCCGGGATAATCGTCCTAGTGCTCACCTCTTCACCTTACAGACGGTGCTCTATAGGCAAATGTGACCTTGCCCATCTAATCAGTCCATCCAGATCTGCAGCTGTGCAGCTCCTCGTCACTGGAATGTGCTAGAACTGTCAGTCAGCTGTGCACAAAGATGATTTCACTTCAGCCTACGCTCCTAGTCTCTCCCTTCATTTCTTGGCAGTCAGAGAAAGGGATTAGCCCAGAGGACATGTCCACACCCACTGCAATCTCTCAACCTTTCGCTTCTTCTGGTCTTCTGGTCGAGCCAGAGGGAGAGGCTTGTTTATCATGTCTTTGTGCCACATGTTGTACTTCCTGGTTTGAGTTGTGTGCTTGAATTCCATGCCGTCATGGCGTGGAGACCTTCCTAAGCCCACGGGATTAGGTTCTAGGTTTTTCCCGGGTCTCCTTGGGAAACTTCTTAGGACTACTCTGATCCTGCTTGGAGACGATGTCCAATCTTCAACCTGGACCGCTCTTGGTCACCACAAACTCACAAAGCTCCACTTCGTGAGACCAAAATGTTCCTCTGGACATGTCAGCCCATTTCTTTGTGTCCTTTTCAGTCCTAGTGGGACACAATGTTCAACCCATAATCTGCTTCCTGTATGAAATTCAGAAGAAACTTTGAAACACCCAGCTCTCTCCTAGCTTTTCCCCCTCGTCTGGCGTTCTGTATTGTAAAAGGACGCCGCTTTGCAGTTCCTTCCGTGGAAATATGTCGCAGTATACAAAATACTGGACATGCCAGTCGGACGAGTTAGTCGTGGTAAAATCTCTACGTTATCGTAATCGTAAACGTAATCGTTTTTACTGCGACGACTTCGAAAAATATGCAAGAAAATAAAGAAAACGCTGTCTAATCCTCACCCTGGCATAACTGACACGTTTCCATACGTAGACAAAAGAAACGGTAGATCCTTCTAAAGGAACTCAACCTATTATGAAGTCTAATCGATGTCATTTTTAGGAAATCTCAAGCTCCAAGATGGTGTGAAATCTCCTGTTTTTTGAGGCTGCATAGTAACAAGCAGCATACTGTCAAAAATAACAACCTGATCATATACACTGTACATCCAGCCCCGATGGAAACATTTTCAACTTAGGAACGACTTTGTGGGTAAATGTATAAAATATGAAAGAAGAAAAAAAAAAAAAGAAGTCTAACGCATTGACAAAAATAGGTTTTAAATAAACAAAACAAAAGGCATTCAGACAACCCAAATCGCGAACAATTATAAAAATTACCAAATGGTTGGGGATTATAGCTTCCAGACATCCACAGTAAGAACCAGTTTAGCTTTTTGCAGCATTCTGTTCCAAATTTGGCTCGGCCCCCTTAGCAAATCAGCTTCAGTTCCCCAAGGTTGGGAGGGTCCCTCTGATTGACTGGCAATTTCGAAACCCTCTGTGGAATTCAAGTCAGGCGATTGCTGACGTCCTGCATGGTCTTCTCGAGGTATCCTGAATGCACGTCCTGGCTGGTGTCCTGTTGAAATGCCCATTTTATACCCAGACTCAGTTTCTTGGCAGGTGAGATTCGTGCGTCCCTTAATATCACGATGCTCCCACCACCGTGCTTCGCTGTGGACATGCTGTTTGTGGGATCATACAATACACGCAATACACTTTCTTTTCTCCAACCATGAACTGAATTATTACCCAACATGTCAAGTTGAATTATTATTCCAAAGAACAATAACAACAAATTCTGTAGGAGGTGTAGAAACGGAGATGACTAGCACTGCATTTTGTTTCCAATTGCTCTCGGCGTCACCGTTGTTCCTGCTGCTTTCATACTCCTTTTGAGCAACCGCTGGCTTCTCTCATGTCTACTCTATGATTAGCCTGAAAGTGTGTGGTGAAATCTTGCATGGCTCACCGCAAAGACTAGTTGTGATTTCATAAACGTTCCACCTCTATATTATCGAACCAGTTGTAGTGCCAGGGATGTTTAAGGTCCTCGCTCTGGCTCTGGAGTGTTTTTCCATCTGAGGGATGGATACATCTTCTAATGCAATCGGCGTGAGAACACCCATGGGCAGCGTTGATATTCAGAACCTGAGTAATTCTTCTGTAACTTTTCCAGGTATATTTTTTAATATAGTGTCTGGATACTTTTGGATATTGTTTTTTTTTTAATTTTTTTAAACATATGTCCGTTCATGCATTTGAGTACACACTTATTATTTATTTAAAGTGGATATACAGGTGCTCCCCGAGTTCCGATGGCCCGACTTACGATTTTTCGAAGTCACGATGATGATTGTGATGCACTAAAAATCGTAAAATATTTAGAAAATATTTAAAATTGGCAGGCGGGCATGGCTGACAGGCCAACGTGACAGCGTATGAGGTACGCGGATGTTCAGATGACACCCAGAAGTACACGGATGCCACACAGAAGTACGGGGACGATGCCTGGATCACTCGCCTCGTGTGATGCCTCACTCTGTCCCGCGATTCATGGAGTTAACTTGTGTGTCGGCGTACTGTACAGTGCATTAGCATGGGTTTTTTTATGATTATTAACGGAACAGCTCCAGCGGCGGCTGTCTGTAGCCGGACCTCAGTATTTGTGTAGCGGGGTGTCGCGATTGGGCGGAGCTCAGAGAAACAGTGCTGCTGCCTCCACCAGGTGTGGAGCTCTCTGACAAACTCTCTCTTTAGACAGAAATGTGATTTAAATGAAATCACGCTTAAATGTTAACTCGCTCCACAGCATAAAATATCAGTCTCCCTGTTAGCAAAACAGAGCACATAAAGACCTCAGGGCACCGTGGTGCATGACACGAAACTCTACAAAATAAATATTAAAACAACAGAACTTCTGATCACATAACTACATATTCTTTAAAGCTAAAACAACACAACAGGACTACACAATCACTCATTTTACCATATTAAAACTTTACAACTCATTTTCATCACGAGCAGCATTAACCACGCCCCTCTGCCTCAATCAGGAAGTAAACAACGGTATGAAGTCGGCAGTCTTAAAGCGACAGTACCCAGAATACACACACTTCCAAAGTGCACTTTTTTCTTAAACGGGACTGTGGGCTGAACACAAATATTTTAACTAATTAAATAAAAGAGCATTTGAGATGTTGGTGAAGTTTCAAACAAGCAGGAAAAACAATAAATTATAAACATAGAATTTCAACCTGGTTAACAGAGTAGTTCGAACACATCTCCGTCGTAACTTGGGGACTACCTGTATGCACTTGATGTGTAGAAAATCCCAAAAACAACCCCCGCTTCGCTTTAAAAAAAGTGTCTGAATAATCATTTCCCTTTATTGTACACGTGGAATGCAGATGTACGATAAACAACTTACAGCAGGCTCAGATTTGGCTCAGAGACCCAGCTATGTGCTTCACGGAGTGCGACGGTATTCAACTACTCTGGACGAACACACAAAAGATAAGTCGGGCGTGAGCCAAAAGTAACAGCACATACGTGTCAACAGCTGCATAAGGAGTTGCCAGAAAACTTCACATGACCTAAGAGTGTGTGTACATTGTCTGCATCCTTAGAAACCACTAAGGATGTGCAGCAGTGCAGCCTAGATTCGAGATAAGCCCGAGGTGTAGAGTTCATATATTTGTCATGAACTATGGTGAGGAAAGCAAACACAATGTCCCGCTTTCAGTGTAAACACAGGCGGAGGATGTTTCGGCTGTGTTGTAGATGTTACGTAAGAGCGGGTTGGTCCGGGCCAATCCTCACACCGCCTTTACAGTCCCTCAAACGTTTCTGGAGCGTAGTTATATACAGAAGGTGACTGACTTGGACTGATAGATCCACTGTCTAAATCCGCTTCCTGGACGCGTTAGGCGTGTTGTTCCAATACTTTTGACACTTTGGCCATCTGATCTCCGCTGTTTACATACTCGAGCCCTGCCTGTTATCCAATTTTTCCGTGTGTATATCACGACCTAGCCAAAATTTGCTAGGCTAAAAACAACTTTGCACAAGCAGCATGGCTGCGGTCGTACACAGGGAGCGATTAGGTTTTCATGCCGTCTTCTTATTTCGGCGTTCATTTTACGCCGGCGTCGAAGCCTGGCTTGACGGCGTCCTCGCTCTGCTCTAGCCCAACACGTGTCCTATCTCGTAGGGTTTTTAATGGTCATCTGCTTCTCACAGATTCATCTGGATTCCATCGTTCAGCTTTTCGATGATTCCCGGACATCTTCGGGGGAGCCAAATTTTGCCGCGGAGCGGCATCCCGAACAGCAGCGTGTGAAAAAAATGTGACAAACAACCAAACCTAAAAAAAAACCCACACAAAACAAAATGTAAACCAGCTTTTTTTCCAAAAGTTTCGTCTGTCCCTGAGCATTGCCTCGGCGTTCTCCTTCCCACCGATAAGATGTTATTCTAACACTTCCTACAGGTTTGTGCAAACTTTTGACTGGCAGGCGGCGGGTTTTTGGCCGGGCGCCTGTACAAACAACCTCGCTTTGATTGGCAAAGAAAATAAAGGCAAGGAGAGATGTATGATTTCAATCAAGCGGGCAGAGAGGAAATTCATTTCAGAACGCGACGAGGAAAATAACCGAATCCGGAGGGTCAGAGAAAGGCAATTATTCGAACTAAGGAGCCAACATAAATAAACAGGAGCTGTAGAGTACTGATGGAAAATAATTTATGACCTGGGACCCCGTCTCAGGTTTCTAACTGGAGTTTCATTACAGAGTAATGTAGCAGTTTTCTCCAAGTATGAAGTTAAGAAAGTGTTCTCATGCCGTCAGTAATAAGACGAAAAAACCAAACAAAAACAAACCAAAACAAGACTAAAGGCCGTTGAACCCAGGCTGTGTGATGGATGGTCCAGAAAATTTTGCACATCTCAGGATGTCTCTGAATATTTGTGGGGGTTTTTTCTTCTTTTTTTTCTTCCCACAGAAAGCTTGTCAGTGTCGGGGAGGTTCACAGGGCATCTCGCTGATGTACGATGTAGATGTAGATGCAAACTGTAATTGCAATGGGACCCCATGAGATACAACAAGAAATAAATAAGCGGGAGAGATATGAGGCTGGGATAAGAAGCTCGTGGGACAAGCAAACGTTTTGTTTTGGGGATTTTTCTCATCCTGAGTAACTGCTTGGTCAAGGGCGCAGTGGGTTCAACCAAACTAATAGTTTGTTTGCATTTCTGGAACTAGAAAGCAAGCAAGTTTGGGAGACAATATCAAGATACAGTGGACCCTCAGCTCGCGAACGTGTCGGATGGCGAACAAATCGACGTACGAACTAAATTCCCGAACAGATTTTGTACTGACAGACGAGCAAATCCTCAACTGATGTAATGCCAGCCAACCCACGCTTCATGCTTCACGCCACGAACCTTAATTTCTGGTCAAGACCACACTCGTGGTGTGAACGTGTTCAACACATTTTTCCATTGTGTTTCTCTGCATTTTTGCTCTATAAGCTTCATTACGG
>JAQMCW010020185.1:0-10072 GCA_030068335.1 Chrysichthys cranchii | reverse complement strand
ATACGTAATTTTAACAACATATAAAATTCTACATGCGTACTTACTGCCGGTGAGGTCACTTCCTGTTTACTAGCTAAGCGGAAGTGGCTTACACAGCCACTTTCACTTTTCATCTGCTGATGAAATACAGTGCATACTGTTTTATGTTGATTTAAATGTTCTTTTAAGGTTTGAATTAACATTTTTTAAATTATATTTTATATTCGAGAGTCCCGCGCAAGCCAAAAAATTCTGCGAATCAAAATGTGAAAATCCGCGATGCACTGAACCCGCGATAGGTGAACCGCAGTATTGCGAGGGTTCACTGTACACACTTCTAGAAATGTTTATAGATTAATAAGCTTTTATTTGGACCTTATATACTGTGTAGCTGCTTTGTGACCATGTCAGTTGTTAAAAGTGCTATATCGGTAAAATTGAGTAGAATTCTTCAAAACTAGAGTTAATAGGTTAACTGCAGGTTTAGTGCATTAGTATGTGGATATACAGGAATGCATATCTGGCTACACTGGTGACAAAACTAACCCAAACTCGCTTTACTAGAACAAGAGCAAGAGTGCGGTTGCACGTTGACTTCGTTGCCCTGTCTAGTTAGGTAGGATGTGTCTTGGCTTGTTGGCTTTTTAACATCCATGATCAACTCTCCTGCTTGTCTACTAGCTGTAAAGCAGCAGAAGTGCACTTTACAGCGTGGCTCCTGCCGAGCTTTCCGGGGTCCGGCGAATATTACCAGTCGTCTAGCATCCTCTCTACGCCGTGGGCTAGGGCTAATGGAAATTGCGTCATTAAGTTCCAAACTCCTATCACTTCTTTTTCAGTGGGCATGATTTGCTGGCATGACTAAAAGGTAATTAAAGAGGAGAGCGAGTCAGCATAGGATGCCAATCCTATTTTTAAAAAGTATTAAGCTGGTCAGTGAGGGTCAGTGATTCGGTTGCCTCGGCAACCTGATCTGTCCATCTGTTTGTTTCTCTGGAATGTAACATGTTCAGTATAGTAGTGGATTAAACAGCCACAGGATTTTCAGTGCACTCGCTGTCTCCTGCGCAGAGAACTGCTGTAGAACGAGGCGGAGTCCAGACGGAAGGGATCGTGATTTATATTTATTGATGATTTTATTTATTTATTATTTTTTTTTTTTAATGAATTTTTTGAGGGGAAGTTGGAAATACTATAAAAAGGATGAGAACAACTGGAGATTGTTGCCCCTGGACATTGGAGACTGGAGTTAAAAAAAATAATACAAAAATCAATGGGAAGAGGGTAATGGATGGAAATGTGTTTTTAATCTGTATTTCGTAAAGTGAGATGGATAACTGTCCAGTCGTACACAATGACAAACCCTGACCCCGGCACAACCCCGCTACTGATGTCGCTCTGATTGACGGTCAGGTCTGGGCTTGCTAAAAGCCTTCCCAGTGCATAGATTTCTGTTAAATTGCAAAGCGAGCATCACATTAAAGCCTCTCTCTACCAGTTAAGATAGGGAAATCGTTTGGGGGAAACCGGGCTGTTAAATCCAATTAGAGTAAACCGAGATGTTTTTATCTGCGATGCACTCTGACACCACATATTACTCATCAGAAGTGTTAAGCAAATGTCTTCCCGTCTGCTTTCGGCTTTACTGTACCATGCTGTACTATATGCCTGTAACATCTTTCTTTATTTTTTCCATTCAGCATGTCGTAGCAGTAGTTTTAGATTAGTGATGGTATTAGTGAAAATGAAGTCTTGGATTTAAATGCAGTTCCGAGACAAAAGCACCCGTCGACCAGCATCCATCGTCTGCAGTTGTTTAGATCTCTGCTCCATCATCATCGGATTATATTATAAACCTGTCGCGATTCTGATACTTGATCTGACAATTTAATTATCCTTTCGTTGTCTTTTTATAAGTAGTACTGGAATAATTCGCAACTCTTTATCAACACTGAACATACAAGTCAAAATGGGATGACAAGGAAGATGAGGCATTCTGTGTGTAAAATACAGGGGGTCCTTGATTTACAGCGGAGTTCCGTTCGTACAGCTCGACATAAACACGATTTTCGCCATTAGTCGGAACTCACATACTGTACAACACTGTACAATGTTAAAACAGCCTAATACAGCACCTGGATCTCCAACTAGGTAACAAAAAGAAAACAATTGCGCTGATTGGCTGACATGGCGAAGGACTCGGTTATGATTGGTCCATACGTTTGTGCTCAGGGTTTGTATGAAGGTTTGGTTGAGAGGTCGATACTGAGCGCCGCATTCATTTAAATATCAACGGCGAATGTAAACAAAGCTTCTTTGTAAGACTTTTTAATAAATTTATGGGAGATGGCGACGAAATTAAACAGATGATTTTAATGCACGTTATCTATAATGAAGAGTTATAGAGTAAAAATGCAGAGAAACACAATGAAAAAATGTGTTGAACACATTCACACCATGAGTGTTTGACCGGAACTTAAGGTTAGTGCTGCAAAGCGTGGGTCGGCTTCCTGTACGTCAGTCGACGATTTGATCGTTGGTCTGTACAAAATCTGTTCAGGAATTTAGTTCGTATATCGATTTGTTCACCATCTGATGCGTTCGCGTGCCAAGGATCCACTGTATAGACATTAAATATACCCTATAGGTGCTTTATATGGTTCATACTTCTTAAAACTGTTGGAGGAAGTACCACTGTTTTGTGTTTGCACTGCAGGAACTAGGGACAATCATAGTTATTAGAGTGCAGTTTTGATGGGCTTTTTTTTTTTTTTTTGCACTCCTTCTTCAGGGAAGGTACTGACTGGTGTGTGTATATACACTGGAGATAAACCTACTATTTCCTAAATGTCAAGCTCTTTTATTATCCGAACAGGAGTAAAAGAGCAGTATTTTAACCATATGTGAGTTAATGAGGAACATAAATTCAGAAGCACAGTATAAGAAACATCAATGAGATATTTGAAAAAGAACACTGATCAAAATTAAAGAATGCTAATTCTCTAAATGTAAATAGCCGTACATTTTTCAAAAAATAAAATAAAAAAACAGGGGTCTATTCTGTGGCAGATTTTAAAACGCACGTCTTTAGCTTTATTAGAAATGCAGTACTTGAGGGTCAGGGAGAGCTCTCTGCAAGATCTAGAGGAACCCTGAGTGACATGAGCGTACAATGATTGGTCGAACACCTGAACAAGTGCTGCACCGGCAACCTCCATCTTTAACAATACGCATGAAATGCTAGCCGAGTGAACCACAGCTGTTACTGTTGGCGTTCAAAATTGAAATGAAACAGATCAAACGCACCGTAAAATGCGCAGTAAATGCTAGGCCTTGCTGAGCATGTCGAAGGGGGACTAAATCTTGAGTGCAGCATTCACCCGTCACATATGGGTATGATGGTCAGGTGTCCACTTACTTTTGGCCATGCAGTATACAAATAAGTTACTGGAAAAAGTCAGTCAGATGATGAACTTTTTCCATTCTGTAGTCGTGGGATGAAGGGGGGGAAGCAATCAGTGACTTTTTAAATCACTTGTCTGGGGAATAAAAAAAAATCCCCCAAAACTTCAGCCATGCACGTAAATCACACGTCTCACGCGATTTGTCCGTCCCTGCATGTGATATTTTTACAGCTTTGGACAGCTAGTTGAAGGACATCCCTGCCCTGGGGTGAAGGAGTGCACAGTTAACGTGCAGTTATATTATTAGGTCATTAATAAGGCTTTTTAATCATCGCAGGTCACCGAGTATTTGCCTGACAGTTAAACATACCACTATTTTATGTTTGCTATTCCCTTGAGGGTTTTTTCCCCTCTTTCCTCTTTGGGCAGATATCTGTAATTTTTAAAGAAACTCAAGTCCTCATTCTTAAGCTCGACCTGAGCTCAGATTAATGATAAACAACTGTGACTTAGCAATCAGCTCAGCTCCCTGCAGATTGTCCTCCTTTTCATGGTGATGGAACAGCACATTAAGGGCCCGTTCATAAGCTACGTATATTAACTAGGCCCTGGAAAAGTCGAGCTTGGAGATGAGGGATAGTAAGTTGGACGAACACAGAAGGTTTCTGGATTGAAACTGCAATTCCGTGCGTGTGAAACACACGTGCTTCGGGCCGTTCACCAGACACAACTGCGGCTGCAATGGACCCGGATGTCAGGAAGCGTTCTTGAATGCGTCCTGTTGCCGTGAACGGAAATGCAGTCGAGTTTAGGGATTAGTGTTTTTCGGCAGACTCTGAGCGAGGTGCAGTGCTGCGTGAGCGTCCTTCCCCTCTCAGTCCCCAGCGTCTTGTCTGAATGAAGAATGGGCAGCTCCTTGGCACAGGCAACTGAAAAATCTATTACAGAGGATTGTAGCGAAGTTGATCTGCAAATTGAAGCCATTGGAAATGTAGGTTAACTTCCGTACTTGCCTGCTGTTTGGACTCGGAGTTGCTGAATAGCTTTTTTTTTTTTTTGTTTGTTTGTTTGTTTGTTTTTTTGTTTTTTTGTAATTCTGACAGACGTACACTTTATTTGAGTTCTTTCGTAACTGTAATTGAGCCTTCCTTCTGTAACACGCCTGCTGGGGATTTCTCCATTCTGGTTCTTCAGGTTCTGAGGCATGTGACCAGCTTGAGCCCACGGACCATAGCTGGCTGAGCAGAGGTGACAAATCACTCCTGTACTCGCACCCCAGCGTGACTTCTGTTCATTTGTTAGGCAGGGGATTTCACTCCAGGGTTGTGACTGCCATATTTAGCTCCACACCACAAACAACAACCAGGAAAAAATGAAACCCTGTTTATTAGTAGCTTACGCAAAACATGTTTTTATTTGGCATCCATCATTACGTTTACATGTGCGAAATATTCCAGTTTTTGCCCTTTTTCTGAAAAAGGACAAAATCCCTGTTGAGCTATTTACACGGCTATTGAGAACGACTTTTCCATGAATATTCCTCTTTGCATGCATGCATCTCTCGACCCCAGCCTTGCAAAACGGTTGTCTAGTTGGATTGTGTACTACACACAGAGCTGAGCGTAAACGGGGAAGCGGCCGTGTGTCTGAAACTGAAAACCCTAAAAACCCCCGATTGAAACGTGGATCCTGAATGACTACTCCTAAACACCGGGATAATATCAGCACATCCCATGTGCCTTAATCGAAAAAATGCTGAATTCAAAATAAGGGCAAATTCGGAATATCCAAATGCTGTTTACGTGATCCGTGTCAAATTCCGAATGTTGTCCTGTTCGGAATTCTAGTGGAATATCAGTGTGTATGCAGAAGTACTGAGGGTTTATACATGGACACACTTCACGTTAACGTGACCCAACTCAAGGCTGTAGCACAAGCTGCTCTCTCTGACTCTCTTCACTCGCCGTGGTGTGATCTGCGTGATGGTAGAACGCTTGTTGCGAGGTGGAATGATCAGCGTACGCCAATGACGGGTGATCTTTTTAGAATTAGGATCACTTGGGTTTTTGTAAGCCATGACAACGACTAAGCAAAATAAAGTGCAGCATAAGGCACATAACTACCCTGCTCGCATGATGCGCATACACGGACATCTCAAAAGTAAGTGGACACCCCTCGTTATATCGGTTTATCTATGTGGATATTATAATATAGCTTGTTAAATATATTATTATTTTTCATTTCAGATTACAGGATATTAATTGGTTAGAGCAACTCGCCATGCGGCGAACACCAGAAGCAAAAGAGTTGTGTGATTTTCAAAGAGGGCGTATTGTGGGTCAGTCTGAGGGTGGGCTTAGCCAGCGTATGATTGCACAAAACCTTGGGATTCTTCTTGTACACAGTCAACAGAGTGATCTTACAATTCAAAAGCAAAGGAAAGGGATCAACAGCATCCCGCTCAGGTCGACCTGGGCTGTCTGACAGGGGTCTTCAGACTGCCGAGCGGATTGTTGAAATAAATCCTCGTTGTAAGGCCGCTGATGTTGCAGGGCGACTCCAAGTGAGTCGGAGTTCTCCTGTGAGGGATCTCCATCAGCTTGGCTACTATGGCAGAGCAGTTAGAAGGAGGTTTCTAGAAATATAAAATGTTGGTGTCTATTAGGGATGCACCAATACCACTTTTTTACAAACCGATACGAGTACGAGTATTTTTGTGTACTTGCCGATGCCGGTACTGAAACTTCTTAAATTGGATTTCCATGAAAGTGTAATCAGTTTGGAGGCAGGTTTAATTTTCTCTTTTGCAGATTACAACAAGCCTACTAAAGCTAAATACAAAAATGATTAACAGAAGGCTATTCCAGGCCAACAATAAACGAATCATTCTGGGTTTAACAAAAAAGGCCTTCTGTAAATCAGTGTCATCACATCAAAGGGTAAATATGACCAGAAAATGAAAATGTAATGTGCTGCATAGCTAACAGTAAACACGGCCACCTAAGCAGTGAGCACAACTATATGATGCTAGACTTCCGAGCCTGTCTTGTGTTGCTCACACTCTCCAGCTGGTGGTCCAAGAGAGCGAACAGATTTTTAACCCTTCACAGATCACTAGCTTGCAAAATGACTCCGCTAATTTAAAATGTATGTAAAATCCGCTCCGATTTTTTTATTTTATTTTTCGAGCCGAGTTGGGTCCGCCTCTTCCACTACGTGTCCTTGAACACATCATCGTGAATACTGGAAAAACCAGTAACCCAGCCAATCGGAGTGGTTTTACTAGGGGGTGCGATTGCGTAACCAGAAAAGTCCGGAACAGAGTTAGGGTGCAGATTAGCCGCCACGATTAGCATAAATACGCACGTAGTTAAGCACACAGCCCGGCTCCATGGTGAGTCACACAACTTGTTAATCGCATCTCCGTTAACTTTCTGGCTCATTGTCTCCCCGTAGACATTGAAGTCAGGTAGGACAACAAATCACACTGCCTAGTAAAGCGATCAGTTTGATGTGAAATAGGAGTGGTATCGGCAGTTTATGTACGAATACGAGAACGAGTATTTTAGCAAAGTATAGACCCGATACTGGTATCTGTATCAGTGCAACCCTAGTGTCTATTTACTTTCGAGATGTCTGTGTAGGACAACACCCCAGTTAAACATGCAGTATGTAGAGAAAGGAAAGGAGCGTGTGAGAGCGCGAGTGTGTGTGCGAGGGAGTGTGCGAGAATTTCTGAGTGACCCACTCGGTACACAGACTGGAAAGCGATTAAAACTCTCAGGAAGATCTGGAAGTTGCAGTTGCGTGATGGTCCTGATTCAGCCCGACAGAGATTGAGAGGTTCTACACATAGCAGTGAATCCAGCTGTGCCAGATTTATGGCATCATACTCGAAGACTGCGAGCTCTAATCACAGCCAAGGTGTTTCCACAAAACATGTGAAGGAGCGTCTGAATGCTTGTGGAAGGTTTTGTGTAATTGTTTTTACAGCACAAAGCTTTGCAAAACCCAGTGTGTATTCTTTTTCCATTATTTTATTGCTGTGCTGTTTTTCTCCCCCTTCATCAACCAGCACGAAGTGTTTTGCATGTCATCCTGTAGCATGCAGCCATAAAGCAGGTGCTTTGAAAAGTGCTGCCGCTGGCGGTTTTTATCACAGCCGAACACTTTCCAAGTTAAAAAAAAAAAGAATAATTCAGCTTTTCAGTAAAGTGCTGAGTGAGGTGTGAGGAGTCGGGGACAAACAAACACTGAGGACCGAGCGTCGAAAAGTTAGGAAACAAAAGAAAGCGAGACCACAGAGGTTTACGACATGTGGAACTGAAAATACGCGTGAGAATCAAAAAGTAAAGGCAAAGTACATTTCCTGGCTTTCACAGAAGTCATCGATAGAGATTGAACATGCGACTTTTCCACATAGCCCCCATGCAAGACAACGCATTTGTTGTATCGTTCATCTAGCTTCTGTATTCCTGAAGAGAAGTTGTTTTTCGGCTGCTCCTGAAGCCAGTGAGCACCGCTTCCTTTACTTCATCATCAGAGGTGAATCAAGGACTGTGCATCGCCTCCTTCAGTAGATTGAAGATGTGATAATTGCTCAGCACCAGATCCAGGCTGTAAGGAGGATGTGGAAGATGCTGGATCCCGAACCGTTGCACTGTCTCTACTGTCACTGCTGCTGTATGAGAACGTGCATCGTCATGTTTCTCTTCTTTTGCTGCGAATTGCAGATTTAAGTTCATTTCACAGCAACGCACAGTAATATGCACTGTTCAGTGTTTGTCCATGTGCTTGGAAATTGCAACCTTCATGTCCCATATAAACTTAAAGGAGCATTTGTTTAGGGTGGGAGTAATCCATGTGGAACTGTGACCTCACAAAGAGGCATGAGGAGGCCATTTTAGATGTCCGTCGATGTCACTGTATGAGGTTCATCGCATTAAAAAGGTTTAAAAATTCATTCGATGGGTCATGAGTAGTGAAGGTGTTTTTAATGACATCGTATCCTATGTAGCGTTATGGCCAGGTGAGAAATATTTTGGCCTGCAAATTTGACTAGCCCGACTATCAGCCAAAAATACCAAAAAGTTCCATTTGGTCCCTGCTTTTGAGAATAACAGCATGTCGCATAGAGCTACATCAAGTCACCCTTTCGCTGATGACTTTCCTTTAATAGCACACCCTAATGTGCTTATTTCCTTACTGAATTATGTTTAATTTTAAGCCTCACACCCACCCCCCAGAGAAAGTTCCCTTATTTGCTGAAAGTAACCGACGTGCAGTTCATCATCTGATCCGAGAAATGCAAAGATCAAAAGGCAAAATTGTTCCTAATGACAGGAAGGAAACGGAATAGCCTTGAATACGAGCGCGGGAACGTACAACAGCAGCCTGTTTGTTCACCACGTCGCCTCGCCTTATTCCCATGCACACCCTCGGCGAGTAACCGTGCCACGTAAATACCTGGAGGAACTTGATCTTAACGTAAAGCCGAATGTTAACCGATTGCAAACAGCCGTAAGCCGATTAAACAATCTTGCCTCCTCCTTGACCTTTTGGGCAGGCGTGATGTACTCGCGAATCAATGCGGCTCAGTGTTCCTCTCGGCTCTGCATTGTTTGACTTTGGCGTAATGTTCTTCCCAGTCAGCAGCCCTGTAAACAAACCCGTGACCCGGGCGCCTGGCCGCTCACGCAGCGCCTCGAGCCTCTCAACAAAGGCCTCCAGAAAGGAAACTGGAGTCGGTGTCCCGATTACATGTGTACTCATGAAAAACAAAGTTCAAAGTTTCACCGAATGAGCAGATCTATGTTGCAGCACTTGTACTGAGGGTAGGCCTGCTCCTGGTTCGACTCTTTCTGTAACTTGATGTCTTAATTAGATCAACAGGGAGCGAGGCGGTTTGCTTGGCTTTGCTGTTTGTGGTTTACTGGCAGCGCAGCACTCCCTCCCAATCCCAAAAGGTATGTTGTTTTTTGTTTTTTTTTGTTTTTTTGAGTGGACAGCACTTTAGGTCCTTAAACTCTGTGGATCATTTAGACCTACCCAACAACACAGCAGGCAAATATCCATACCACATTTCCGTTCCCTAAATGTTTCAGAAACCAAGAAAAGGTGTTGTTGGTGGTTTTTTTTGTTTGTTTTTTTTTCTTAAGCTCAGCAGATTGAGTAAAACAAAAATCCCTTTGCATCCTGTTTACCTTGAGCTGCTATTTTTTTGTGACTCAATAATGTACTTGTTTCAAAAAAAAAGAAAAAGTTGCCAAAAAAAAAAAGTGATTCTGTTAAACTGACAAACACCTGAACTAGACACACATGAATCCATGTCAGCTTTTATGACCTGCTCATGATTCTCCTAGATTTTCCTCTTGATGTACTCCTGGTGATATCAATGCTGCTGCCTGCTTCTTCTCGGCTTTCGGCTCCATATCCGCAGCCAGGATCGCCGGCTATCTAGCAAGTACCTCTCGTCTGTCGAACGGCCAACAGCAGCAGATGCAACTCTCGGGCGGCGAGCATCCCTCAGATTGACAGCAACGTTGGAACTAGTGCTGCCACGATTAGTCGACGTAATCGACATAATCGACTATGAAAATTAGTCAACGACAGTTTTATTGGTCGACTAGTCGCCTGTTTATTTTTGGTCTGAAACGGCTGATCTGAATTCAGGTAATTCCCCTCCACAC
>JAQMCW010020133.1:0-19859 GCA_030068335.1 Chrysichthys cranchii | reverse complement strand
GTGTGTGTGTGTGTGTGTGTGTGTGTGTATCCGTAAGGTAGACACCGGCAACTGAGAGATTAATGAAGAAAACCAAACGAATGCAGAAATCACGTAAGGAAATGCTACTGCTTCACCAGCCATGAACCTCACCGCACGCCACTGCTTTTAAGAGGAGTAAAATGAGTACATCCTTTTATTATTATTTTAATTATGACTCTCTTAGAAACATTACACATCAGCTGTTGTTTATCTGTGTTGTAGTTGTGAATCGTGGGAGATTATTAATAATATTTAAACTTTTTAAATGATGTTAAGTTTGTTCAAGGCCAGCGATTAAGCTTAAATGTCATTACTTTTCCTAACCTCTGCATTCAAACACACAGCTACATTTCTGTCCTGGGGTACACATTTAATTCTTCGATACATTTTTATTATACACGGTAAAAGGTTTTCACAGGGACACAGAAAAAATGAAACAAGCCCACTCCTCCCTAACCCCTCGGCACGGAAATATAAACCGCTAAACAGAACAATCAGTATCCCTAGCCATGGGACTTTCATTTGACTGTGAAAAATCATTCTGATTATTATGAATTATGAACAATAACTCCTATGAATGATGCTTTGTTTGTTTTATTAATGTCCCTCTTGTGTTCATGTAAAAATGATGAGTCGTGCTGATATCCTGTCGGTGTCACCGGTTGGTAAACATGCTGTGCTTTAGACTGACAGACATCATGTCATCGACCTGAGATAATATACATCTTAGTTAGACTGTCCCGCAGGCTGTTTCCCTGTGAAATCTGCTTCCCTGTTTTCTGGTCTCAATATTTTTCATGTTGTCGGGGCATTTCTTTTACGTTCGCCTTGAAAATACTCGGTTCGCAGGATGATCTTTATGTGTCCTCTACTTCACAACTACCGCACCAATACAGCAGCCCTTAAGTGAGACATCTGGACATTCACATCTATGATATGGATACCCAGACAGTCATACAGTTGTCAAGTGATCTTATGGTTTATTGATGAACAAAATCTCCCCAACACCTTGACAATTGACAACTGTATCTTGTGTTTACTCGGCTCGTCTTTTGTCTTATACTAAATTTGTTTGGAAATCAGAAACAATTAAGTGTTGTTAATAAATAAAAATAGAGGAATTCCAGAAGGGGGCGAATACTTTTTCACAGCACTGTACATGTGGCGACACAGAGGTCTACAGCACTGCCAGGGCCAACCTGAAGAGGGGGCATAAGGTACATTAAACATTCTTATCAACTTTGTATTGAGAAGTACTCCCACAAAATTTGCATGTGGAAGAACATCCAGACCATCACGGACCACAAACCAACCCCCGAGCAGCATTGCCTTCCTCCTTGATGAGCGCCATCCTTTCTGTGCTTGCTTTGACCAGTGCAGCGGGCAGCACAATACAAATTGTACAACTGGGCATGTGCTCAGTCCATGGGCTGAACAGCTGGCACAGGTCTTTACTGACACCTTCCACCCGTCATGGGCCCAAGCTACAGTCCCCACAAGCCTGAAGACAACAATCGTCATACAGGCGCCTGAACATTCTGCAGCTTGAATGACCTCCACGCTGTTGCACTCACCTCACTGTGATGAAATGCTTTGTGAATTCTCATCACCTCATAGCAGCCCTAAAGCTAATCTGGACCGCACAAGTTTGCATACCACCCAAAACGTCGACAGAGGACACCATTTACACTGGTCTTCATTTGACTCTTACCGACCAGGACGACAACACTACCTACAGTTGTGGTCAGAAATTTACATACATGAACATAAATGTCATCATGGACATGGACGTCATAACAATATTGGGCTTTAAACGGCTTCTTTGTAGCTCGACAGACTTTTCGTAGCCATCCACAAGCTTCTGGCAGATTTCTGGTTGGATATTTGACCACTCTTCTTGGAAGAAATGAGTTGAATTCAATTTGTGCGTTGTCAGGACTTGCTTTAAGCTTAATGTTAGCTTGCTTTCTCAATTCCTCACCCAGCTCTGATGTGTGTTTGGGCTCATTGTCCTGAGGGAACATCCACCTGTGTCCAAGTTTCAGCTGTCTAGCTGATGGTTTGAGGTCCTGCTGATGTATTCTGAGGTTTTTCATTATTCCATCCACTTCATTATTCCATCCCAGAGCATGATGCTACCACCACCTTGCTCTGTTCCTCTGATCATTGTGGCCAAACAATCTTTGTCTCTTCTGACCATGAAACTTTTCTACGGAAGGCTTTTTCTTTGTCCATGTGCTCAGCTGTAAACTTTAGTCCAGCTTGAAGGTGTGTGTTTTGGAGCTGGAGCTTCTTTCTTGAACAGCAGCCTCTCAGTCAATGGTGATATAAAACTCTCTTGAATGTAGACAGTGTTCCACAAGCTTCCAGTTCATGGCAGGCCTGTGCCTTGATGGTTCCTTGATTGTTCCGGTGATCTGAACCAATTTCCTCCCCTGATAGGGGGACAGTTTTGGTCTTCTTCCTGCAAAGTGCCTTGACCAACTGATGATCTTGTAATCTGCAGTTGTTTATAAATGGCTCTAGAGATGTTCCTGAGTTGTGCAAAATCTAAGATCCTCTTTCGCAGATCTGCACTCAGCTCCTTGGACTTTCCCACTGTACTGTGGGTTGGCCAATACAACGTGTGTTAGAAAACACAGCACAGAGAAGCTACCAGCTTGTAGTCAGTCATAATGACGAACAGGAAGTGAAGAGGCCTTGGGAAATTAAACTCGTTTTTGGAACTTTCAGCACCATTAAATTAATACTCTAAGTGGGTGAGTGCATGTGTTGACCCTGTGTGTATAATTTTGACCATGGGTTGATTTCAGAAAATAAATGAAACAGATGAAAAATACATTACAGCTAGCAATTTCTTTTTTTTTTCTATTATCTATTATCATCCTTTCCCAGAAAGCCCAATGTTGCCAATGGGATTCATGTCCATGATGACTGTGTGTAGCCTTCTGACTGCAACTATATATATATACTGAATAGGCTTTTCACACATTTATTTCTATAAGAAGGCAGGCAAGTTGTATGACAAAGCCCAAACAGAACTCTCACTTGTATTTCCTCAAATAAAATTCATCTACTGTGAAGCTCCCGTCTCCAAGCGTATCCTTCCACCCTTAGTATCTGACTGTTCAACTACGACTACAGCTACTGATAAACTTTCTACAGTGTAGAAAGCGTTATTTTGGTCTTAAACACAAGGTTAATCTAAGGACGTCTGGTATATGCATGCTGCCGCACTTTTGGGGTGTAACACTGCATCATGAGTATTGACATGCTATTAATTATGCATGTAATGCTGTTGTAGTGTTTCAACACCAACAGCAACATGCATTATAGGTTATATGGTTACATAACCACATTACAATCATTAAAATCAGCTCTTCAGTAGAGTTCAGATGACTCCAAGCCACTGAGATCTACAGTGCTCAAGAAGGGGGCTGTAGAATTCAAGCATTTTCGCAGACTTTGGAGCACTACTTCCAGTGAAACGATATATCAGGCGCTCTGAAGGAGCTCCTTATATTTCAATTCAACATTTTCCCTGAGTAATAAACTTTGTTTATTCAATTCACTTTTGGGGAGGATTTAAAAATGTGTTTATATTTTATTAACAATATGATGAACCTCTTTTGTATGTTTTGTTTAAAATATTAAACCTCTGTTTGTAACTTTGTTCATTTATTTCTTTTTATACAGACAAAAAAAGCACATTGCTTTGCATTGGTTATTTATCAGAAAAGTACAAAGGCATCTTTTCAGTCATGATTTTTCTTCATTTAAATTTTGTTCACAATATTCTGAGAATCCAATCCAATCGAACTCGTGAAGCCAGTATCCTGTATCAGATCGAATCATGACCCCTAGTAGCCTATGCAGAACTGCGGGCTGTAAGGTATGTCACCCGGGGAGTGTTTCAGAAACAAGGGTTAAAGAACCATGAAATTAAACATGAACTCTGGGTTGACTAACTCTGAGCTGTCAAACTCAGCTAAGTTTTCGGTTTCAGAGCAGATAATAAAAACTAGCTCAATCAACTCCGTGTTGTCACGCTGGAGTAAACAAAGATGCGTACTTGAGGAGACAAGAAGCCCTCAAATATTAATGTATACAAATAATTTTAAAAAGAATTAAAAATTCAATCAATAAATAAAAGAAAGAAAAGTTTCAAGTCTTCCACTTTGCTTATTTGAGGTTTTACAACCAAAAAAGTTGGACTATCAGTGTTAGTATCATTACTGGGTATGGCACCCTCGTAAGACTCACACGTTCACAAGTAAGGATAGGGCGAGGTTCACCACTTTGGGAAAAACTGCATGAGCAAACAGACCAACAGTTTGAGCACAACATACAACTGCAAGGAATTTAAGGTTTTCACCATCTACAATCCATAATATCATCACGAGATTCAGAGAAACTGGAGTTATCGGTACACGTAAGGGACAAGGCTGAAAACCAAGACTGAATGCCCATGCTTTAAAAATAATCATGACTGTAGAAATGATGTTACTACCTGTGCTGGGGAACACCTGGGAAAAATGCTGTCAGTAAACACAGTTTGTCGCTGCATCTACAAATGCAAGTTAGGAGTTGCATGCAAAGCGAAACCATATGTCATTTTTGGAAATCATAGACGTCGTGTCAAAAGCCAGCATAATGTGATGGTCTAGGGGTGTGTTAGTGCCCATGGCATGGGTAACTTGCACATATGGGAAAGCATCAGTAATGCTGAAAGGTACATACAGGTTTTGGAGTAACATATGCTGCCTTAAAGATGACGTCTTTTTCATGGACATCCCTGCTTTTTCCAGAAAGACAACGCCAAGCCACATTCTCCAAATTCTGCACGTGAGCAGTGTGGCTCTGGGGTAAAAGAGTGTAGGTACAAGGTTGACCTCCCTGCAGTCCAGACCTGTGTCTGGTGCATTATGAAGCTCAAAATACCACAACAGAGACCCCGGACTGTTGAACAACTGAAGGTGTATATCAAGAAAGAACGAAAAAGAATAGCACTTTCAAAATTTCAACAATAAGTGTCCTCAGTTCCCAAACGCTCACTGAGTGTTAAAAGAACAGGTGATGTAACCCAGTGGTAAACATGCTCCTGTTCCAACTTTTCTGGAATGTGTTGCAGACATCAGAATCAGCATGAATATTTATAATAACATTTCTCAGTCTGAACATCAAATATCTTGTCTTCGTACTGTAATCCATTAAATATATGGCAAAAAGGATTTGCAAATCACTGCATTCCGTTTTCCATTGTGTCCCAACATTTTTGGAACAAAGACATTTGGGTCCATTACAATATACACTGTATGTCCAATCAGTGAATGTGAGTTCCTATGGATGAGTTTCATGAAAATAACCACCGCCTGCCTTTATCACAGCAGCACAGATTCACAGCAAGTTATTAACTTGTAATTGATTAATAACTAATTAATAACCACGTGTCCAAACCCTCCCAGCACCTTTTCAAGCACGTAGACAGTTCTGTCTCATTTGCCGGACGCTCATTTTGAACGTTAGTCCAACTCGACCCATGTCGGATAATGGGAGAAAAATCTGGAGACTGGGGAGGCCGAGAAATAACTCTCAAACGTTTTTGCTTATCTTTGGACTGGATATAATTTTGGCACAGTTTTGAAGAATGCTTGGGGTCATCATCCTGTTGAAGAATTACATTTTGTCTAGTGAAACGTAAAACAGAAGGAATTGTGTGATGTTGCGTGATACTCTTCTTTTTTCAGGATGCCTTTCATTCAGACTAAGTCTCCAAATGTTCCTCCCCCAAAACACCCCCATACCATCACCAATCCACCTCCATGTTTCACTGTAGGAACAACACATGACTCGATCAGTTGTGATACAGTACAACAGAAGACTGAAACAAGGAGCAGACAGGGCATTAAACCTCTCAACACTGATCTGGGACGAGACAGACAGGTGGCCATCGTTTGGTTAAATACGACACAATCAAGAGACACCAAGAGCCAATTGATTTCTGACATTAGTACATAGAATTCCAACACCAAGGGAATGTCAGTGCACTAAAGACAGACATGATGTGTTTTCTTCAAAACCAATAGCCTTTGTGGCTAAATAATGTGTTACTACAAGCTATAAACTATTGAAAACCAATCAGGTACATTTGTTTTAAGGGGTTCTAATATTCTAATATGAAAGTCTGACAAAGCAGTATATCATTTATTTACTTATTTTATTTGAAGGTGAGCCCTAACTTTTGGCCTGTAGTGTATATACACAGTCAATTCCATAAGTATTTGAACAACGCTACAACGTTCATGATTTTACCACTGTCCACCACCACAATGGATCTGAAATGAAGCCATCACGATGTGATTTGTAGTATAGATTTTCAACTGAATTCAAGGATTTTACCAGAAACATTGCATTAACCGTTAAGAACTACAGCCCCTCCTTTTTCACTGGCTCAGAAGTAATCGGACAGTTCCCTAACAAGCAGTTTCATGGCTGGTTACGGACTGTTTCCTTGTTATTTCTGAACAGAAAGGACTGGTTAAACTTTGCGAGAAAACCTGTCCAGTTCCGAACAAGAATCTTTGGACAGATGAAACCCTGATTAACTCGTACCAGAATGATGGGAAGAGAAGAGAAAGAAGAAAAAAGGAAGGGCTCATGATCCAAAGCATAACAACATCATCTTTTAAGCATGGTGGACATGCGCATGGGTGGCTGCCCAATGAAACTGGCTCACTGGTGTTTATTGATGATGTGACTGCTGATGGAAGTAACAGGATCAATTCTGAAGCATATAGAGCTGTACTCTCTGATCAGATTCAGTCAAGTGCTGCAAAACCGATAAGACAGCGCTTCACGGTACAGATGGATAATGACCAAAAACATACTGAGATTGCAACACAAGAGCTTCTTAAGGCCAAGAAATGAAATGTCCTTAAATGGCCGAGTCACCCAACCCCACGGAGCATGCCTTGTACTTACTGAAGAAAAACCTGCAGGAAGAAAGACTCACAATCAAGCAGCAACTAATGTTAGCTGCAGTAAACGAAAAGCATCTCAAGGAAGGAAACTCAGCATTTGGTGACGTCCATGGGCACCAGACATCTAGTGTTCTAGTGCATCCTATTGTTAACAATAATCCTAATGTATAATTGTTCTTTTGCCCAATTACTTTTGAGCCTGTCTAAATGGAGGGACTGTAAAAATGGCTGTTATTCCTAAATGATTAATACAGCATTTTTGTTAAGCATCTTGAATTAAAGCTGAAAGGCACTACAATCGCATCTTGACTGCTTCATTTCAAATCCATCGAGGTGGTGTACAGAGGTAAAATTGTAATTCTATGCAGACGTAAAAATGTGTGATCACCTGAATCAAATCTTATTTTCTTAAGAAAAAGTATAAAAAACACTACCGTGGTCATAAGAACAACAGACACTGGGGACAACAGCGTTACAGAGTGACAGAGAGTGAGAATGACTCTCCACTGACCGGGATGATCGTCATTTCTTTCAAATGTCACTTAACGACCATATAATGACCTCAGGTGACCTACGTAAAGCTGTCAAATAACAGCTGGGGTTACGTGCATGGCAAGGACAGTTTGAAACAGGCTCCTGGGGGCGGGTTGAAGTCACGAAAAACCTACAGACCAAAAGGATTGGAACACAGAGGACTGGAGTAAGCTCATCTTCTCTGATGAGTCCAATTTTCAGCTTTTTCCATCCCCTGCTGGTCTCATGGTTAGACACAGTACTGGAGATGCCTACAAGCCCCAGTGTCTCACACCCACTGTGAAATCTGGTGGAGGATCGGTGATGATCTAGGGCTTCAACATGGCTGGAATGGGGCAGATTTTTGTTTGTGAAGGACTCATGAATACAGCCATGTACAAGGTTCTCCTGGAGGAAAACTTGGTTCCTTCTGCTCTGACAATGTTCCCTAACTCTGAGGATTGGGTTTTCCAGCAGGACAATACTCCGTGCCTCACAGCCAGGTCTATCAATGTGTGAACGGAGGACCACAAGATCAAGACCCTGTCATGGAGCTCAATCTCCAAACCCAAACCCCTCTGGACACCTCTGGAATGTGATCCAGAGGAAGATGGATGGTCACAAGCCCTCAAACAAAGCTGAGCTCGTTGAATTTTGAACTGGTAGAGAGCACACCAAGATGCATGGAAGCTGTGATAAAATATCAGGGTTATTACACCAAATATTGGTTTCTGAACTCTTCCCAAGTTCAAGCGTCAGGATGGTGTTGTTTAAATTGAATATGATCTGGATGCCCAGTGGACACTCATGCACAGACCCAGGCCACTTTGTGTCTGTGTTACTGATGATGTGAGCTGCATCATGTGTTCTTCATAGTGTAGAACTGACATGAGCTGCAATGGCGGTATGGTGAAGTAGTTCTCATTTGGAATGCTAAAGGCTACAGCTTGCCTGGACATTAAACTCCTGTGGAAAGGCTCTCCTTCATTGACTGATGGAACTGGGCAGGTATAGGAGCACTATCTGTGCAGCCAAATCACTCTATCTGATATCTAGCTTCATTTGATAGCCGCAATTCGGTGGAATTATTCACGGATGAGTCTTTGTGGGTCTGTGATTTGGGGTAAACATAAAGGTTTTGAGGCAAGAGTAAGATCTCTGTCAGCTCAACAGACAGCTGCCTTAGAAACACATCATCACACGAAGACACCGAAGTCGGAAGAATGACGTCACAACTCGGTAAACAGGACCATCCGAGGAGCACGTGAACGCACCACGGGCTACATTCGCGTTACCTCGGAAGTGCGAAGTCGGAGCTCGAAGTGACGTCATTACAACTACAAAGTCGGGGGGAAAAAACAAACCCAATGGACGCCTCCATGTTCGTCTTTTGTTAGCAACAAGCTAACTGCAAAGAGTGACGTGTATTTGTCTCGTCGAAACGCCACAGGTTAACAAGTGAACGCGCCTGGATGCTGATTTATCCAAAGTACACACTTATATACGCATTAGAACACGTTTAAATGTCCGAAACGCAGCCGTGTTTACTTCTGGCCCCGGGGGCGGCCATGTTGATGTGACGTCACTCCCCCTGAACTCCGAGCGCTTCCGAGTAGGGAATTCCGACCAAAGGGAGCGTTTTCTTTCGTTTTTTCTTGTCGGGGTTTGCGAATTACGAGTCAAGTCCTGCCAGTCGGGGCTGTCCGCACAAACACACTTTCCCCCCATGTGCACGAAATTTCATCCACTTTCTGTGTGATAAAACAAAGCGCGCGTGCGCATGAGCAGCACACGGGTACCACAGGCCGTTGTGCGCGTGCCCCGCGTGTCCAGATGTGGGGGTTAAACGGAACACGCTGTGCGGAACTGCCCCCGCGAGGCGCTGGTTTCTACCCGGACGGGTTTGAGGCGCACACGGGTTTTCTCTGCGTCTGTTTGAGATGGCGCTCCGTCTGTGAGGAGAGCGAGGCCTGCGCTGTCACTTCGAGTCATAAACATAGTTTGGGCGGACAAAGCGGAGATGATGGACGGTGGGAAACCCTCCCTGGCGCTGGTTTATCAGGCGGTACAGGCGCTTTACCACGACCCGAATCCTACCGGGAAGGAGCGAGCCTCGGTGTGGCTCGGGGAGCTGCAGAGATCGGTGAGCGAACACACGGACCGACCGACCGACCGGCCTGGGGCGCTCGGACTGGGGCGGCGGGCCTGTGCAGCACCGGCCGGCGGGCTGATGGAGCACTCCGCTCGGGGGGAGCCTGCAGGCTGTGGGGGTCATGTCCCGAGTGTGTATCTGTGTATGTGTGTGTGCGTGTGTTTGTTTTCCCTCAGCTGGAGCTCCGGAGCCCAGCGCTCCCCCAGCCAAGCCGCTCGGAGCGCTCCTGTGCGGGGCTGGGGAGGGTCACCGGCGGTGTTCCGGGTGTTACTTACTGCCCCACATGGCCCGGGCTCAGCTTCGAGGAACTGCGTGTGTGTGTGTGGCTTAGCTGGGGGAGATACACCGGGAACAGTTAGGCTAATGCTAATGCTAATGAGCACGCTAGCACTGAGGTGTGTTTACGGAGTCCTGCCTGCTCCCACCGGGGGATTACTGCAGGAGCACCGGAAACGGAACCAGGCCGGGTTTAAGGGTCCGCCGCTCGCGTGTGTGTGTGGGGCCGCTGCCTGTCACCGCGCTGGAGGAGCTGTTTATACGGAAACGGCTTTAAGAAGAAATGCCGCCTTTTCATGAGCAGGACAGCCGGAACACGCCCCCTAGCGGCGGCCCGCGGCCACACAGAGTGCACAGGAATTACAGTCCGTAAAACGTGGCGTTTAAACCCGATCCAAAGCCCCTGAGGTCCACACAGGTGTGTGTGTGTGTGTGTGGTGGTGGGGGGGGGGTGTACAGGACAGTCCTGTCTGTTTCCGTATTCCCCGTTTAACCCACAGGTGGGTGTGGTCTATACCGGAAGTTGTTTATTTTTTATCTTGTACTTTGTCATGTAAGCAGGAAACAAACTCGGTGAGGGAAAGAAAGGGAGGGGAGGGGAGGGGAGGGGGAGTGAGAGTAACCGACAGGGAAATGAGTGAGAGAGAATCAGCAGCTCTGTTTAACCTGCTGCGGTCAGTTGGTGTCGGAAGTCGGAATTCGGAGCTGGGAATGACGTCACATCCGACTTAACCGCGTTCTGTTTGTAAAAGTTGCAAACTCAGTGTAGGCGTCAACAGGGAAACCGCTTCAGGGCTTGGGTTATTTATTGGGTTATTTATGTCTTTTGTCGGTGTTTTACCTCAAGTCTGATCCAAACCTGTTCCTGATAATTTGACCTCACCGTGTTAAACATTAACCTTCAGGTTTAAAGTGGAATTTCAGCTTCCTTTTAGGACTTTTCTTTAAATGGGACGCGGTTGGGGAAGTCAGGGTCACTCACTAGCGGGTAGCCGTTAATTAGCATTAAGACCACCTGAAAACTACACATTACGCGGTTTTTAGCATCAGAACCCCGTATCAACATGAGCACAGATCAAACTCGGACAGTGCTGTGTGTACGACTGATTAAACGACACACAGGAGTTTAATAAACAGGAGAAAACTTTCCTTACTGTTCAGACAGGGGGCGCTGTTCTGGGTTTTTACCTCAGGGTTGGTGAGGAGCTCCCAGCTTTCCGAGTCGGAAATCCGACTTCGGGGGCCAGTCAGAACTGGTACATGGACTCCAGGGTGTTGTAGTAGAGTGTTATTTCCATGACCTGCCCTGTGTGTCTCGCTACAGAGTGGTTTATGTCGGCAGGTTACGGCTCACTGAGCTGTGCTGTGCAGGCTCGGGGGCAGCTGTAGACCTGCCCCGTGTCGTGTTTGGAGCGCAGTGTTGTACGTCCCTGTCGGAGCAGTCCAGGTCATGCTCCACCCAGACCCTTCTCTGGTTCCGCGTCAGTGGTCCATGGTGCAGGCCTTGCCTCAGGATCTTTAATACGGTTTAACCCTGGAGCAGGGTGGAAACAATAGCGTCCCGGGTCTGGCTGATCCCTCGACTGAAATCGTCCCCACCTCTGTCAAGACCGTTATCACCGTCACCCCAAACCACAACGTCTCCATCAGCTGCCTGTCCGCTGTCTCTAATGTCTCCGAGTCGGCCATCACTAGGGTTTAGATCATACACCGCTTTTCTGTGGCGAGAGATCTAAGACCTCGAGACATGTTTCTGTTTAATCGTTTATCAAAAATCGCTGCGTCTTAGGGGACATGGGGGCATGTCCCATTTCCACCTTGGTGTTTTCCCCCCTTCCCTTGGTACTTGGCAGTGTGATTGCGTGTGACGATCATGTACTAGAGCCACTATCCTCTGATCCACCGTGGTGGTGGTCTTCCTCTGAGGAAGTCCCGTGATCAGACTCTGAGCTCTAGCAAACAGCAGCTGGGTCTGAGGAAAGCCTAGTTTGGGCTGGACTGTATGGTCTCCATGATGCTGCCCTGATGAAGGTCAGAAGAGGCCTTTATATGTGCTTTCTCTCGCTACAGCAGTGTAAATATGTCGAGAATAGTCCTCTTGTGGTTTGGGTGTCTCCTTAAACTGACATGAAAATATCCTGACGCCGAGGGACAATAAATTGTCTGATAAACATTGGTAATGTTGGACTGGAGGTGGTGACCTGTTGGTTAGGAGCTGTCTCGGGCATTACCTGACCAATGCTGCAAAGACACTGACAGTTAATTGATCTATAATGTACACATGTAGCCTAATAATCAGGACATAACCAGGCCAATAGCAGATTTCGGGTCTGAGATCTTTGGTTCATGATGTACATAAAATGACCATGGAAGAAAACTCGGCTCCAGTTACAGATCTGAGTCTGTTTTAAATAATTGTGAAGTTTAACACGTGCTGGATATTCAGAAGATGTCAGACATTTGGCCAGAAAAGAGAACTACACTTTTATTTGCATCCTTGATATGTGTTTAGTGTTGGACCTTTTAAGGTGTCAAATTAGATTCTGTTCAACAAGGTGGGAAAGCTCTGAGAGAAATTCAAAGGCGTTTCAGATGCAAATTTCTGGCACGATTTCCACTGAATGTTTCCTGTCAGTCGTACAAGTCTGACAGCATTCTGCTGGTTTAATCCTGAAATATGTATTGTTTGCCAGCCTTTCTGCTCTCCGTGGGGGTTTTCAGCCACCGTCCTGGTGGTGTTTACCGTCTATCTAATGCATACCAGGAAGCAGAGAGCTACTGTCAAATGAGGTGCTAAATATAGAGCCTGGATTTCCATTCCTGAACAAGCACTCCATTCCTGAACTCATCCACGGGCGTTGGACTTTAACAGCCGTAATCCTAGAAGCCAACTGCCAAAGCACATGCAGCCAGTGAGTTGATTTCCAGAGAAGAACTGAACCCTTTCTGGACTGTTTCTACAGCACGGTTTAAGGGACCTGTGTGCTCGCTCACATGCCCATGTGATGACCCAGATGATCCCAGGCTGGACCTGAAAGCTAGCGAACCACTTCACACCGCAGTCAGGAGCTTGCAGGAGCTCGGTCTTGGGTCCCTCCCAAACTGCTTGGTGCTTGGTATCTTCTCCAGTCCTGAGAACTGTGTGAGCGCCAACACTTATGCAGTATATTACCACAGGTTTCTTCTGTGAGGACCTCAGGAGCCTGTATGGAACTCCAGGGGTGGAGTGTTATCAGGCAAGGAGCTACGCAAGGCCTTCAGGGTAATTCCAAGTACAAGATGAGGTGACCGTTCAACAACAATGTTCCTCAAGCCCAGCCTGTCGTACGCTGCAGAACAACAGGAGGAGCAGTCCAGGTCATCCCTCCTGCACGTTTGCAGGTCTACTGCTGATTTCAGCGACTTCTGTCATTGTCTAAATGCTAAGCTGTCCCCACTGTGTCCAGGTGCCTCACTGGGCCCGTGACCTGCCTCTCCAGGTGCCTGCAGGTTACCCCTGCACCCCTCTTCCCAAATACCAGCTCCTTTGTGAACACCCATGAGCTCTGTACTTGGACGTCCTCCCGATGGTGCACCTGTAGCAGGTCTCTTACAGGACAGTGATGAGTCTTTCTGTTGTCTGGGCGTGACTTGAAGTACGTTGTATGAACAATAAGGGATTTCTGTACAGGCCAACCGTCACCGCCACCAGTGTTGGCCAACAGCGCTACAGGAAGCCCTCGTGAGTGGTTAAGGTTCCTGAACCGCACCATTACAGACCGCCGCAGCGTCACATGCCCGGTGAAGAAGACTCGGCAGGACGCTTTTTCTGCGACAATTTAGGAAACTCCATGCAGTGATGGTTCAGGTGTACGAATCCTCACGTCGTCCGTAAACATACGGTTCCTCTGATAGTCCAGGAAAGCCGAGCATGTCGTCCTGAGTTATGATCGGAAGACACGAAGAGTAGATGGGCTCAATAAACATGTGAAAAGCGCAACTCTTTGGCGACGTCTTGCCAGTTTTGCCCGAATAATCTGATCTCCGTTATCTTGCTTGAAAAAGATGGCGCCCCTGCTTTCCGTCAGGCTGCACGGCGTTCGACTTGTGTTACTAATACGTAGTTAACGCCACTTAGCTGTGTTTATTTGGGGATAACTGTAGATAAAAGTAGAATCCAAACCTGATTAGAAACCCCTTTTTCACCTGAAAGGGGAAACAAATTCGGTTGGCCTCCAACGAAATGGCAGATGTTTTGAGACTGAAAATAATCTTAATGGTGGGCGTTGGAAAGGGATGGTGTTTACAAGACAGACCTTTCTGTTGTGGTGGAAACTGTGGTGGAGTAGGGTTGAACAGGAACCACCGAGCGCCTCAGGGGAAGAAAGCTACTAATGCAACTTCCTGCATGCGAACTGTTCTCACGTCTTCTGTCTTCTTCGCTCCTGTCCTGTCCTGTCCTATCCTGCCCAACCCACTCATCCAGGTCTTATTCCTGTTTGGGGTTTGGTAGGTGTGGATTGAATAATCTGCCCTGCTGAGGGGACCGTGGTGTCTGCTCACGTGTGAGAATTGCCCCGCGGTAAATTCGGGAATCTCACCAGCTCACCCGACTGAACCTGGATTAAAGGTTCTGGTGTTCCCGTGTAATCTTAACCCATGTGCTCGCTTTCTCCTGTCCAGATGTACGCCTGGGAGATCTCCGACCAGCTCTTACAGATGAAGCAGGACGTCGAGTCGTGTTACTTCGCTGCGCAGACCATGAAAATGAAAATCCAGACGTCATTCTACGAGCTTCCCCAGGAGACGCACCTCGCCCTGCGCGACTCCCTGCTCTCCCACATCCAAAACCTCAAAGACCTCTCACCCATCATCATCACACAGGTAACAGCCCCGGGCCGGTTCGTCCGCAGGCCGCAAATATGACCTGCGTACCCATGAGGTGGCAGGAATAAAGTCATTGGTGGAAGTCCATGTTTGTTTTAGGCAAAAGGATCTGCCAACAGCAGCGCATCTATCTATCTATCTATCTATCTATTTATTTATTTATTTATTTATTTAAAATGTGGTGAAATATGCAACATGTTATATAATAATAATAATAATAATAATAATAATAATGAAAAAAGTGGAACTAGACGTTTCTGTTGAATTTTGTTAAATGAGATGATGTGTTTGTGTGGTGTTGTTCCCCCCCCCAGCTCGCCCTGGCGATTGCTGATCTTGCCCTGCAGATGGCGTCATGGAAAGGCTGCGTTCACACCCTGATAGAAAAGTAAGCATCCTCTGTTCATAAATATTCGATCAGGCGGTTTGAACATCCGAACGTGTGTAAAAGGCGTAAAAATGTAAACATTCCACATATCTGACGCATCCGTGGGGTGTCACTGGTGATGAACGAGTTTAAGTATCAGGAAAAGTTAAACATTTCTGCTGTTGCAGATTTAAAATAAATAAATAAATGATTTTGGTCTAAGTGGGTATACATCATCTGTGAACATCTGGGTCAGAGGACAGGGCGGATCACGCATGGACTGCGGAGTACAGCGATCCCCCGTTTATCGCGGGAGTTACGTTCCAGACCAACTGCCATAGGTGGAAGTCTGATATATAAATATAGAGACCCTATAAAAAAGTATTGTTATAGTTTAAGCCTTCAAAAACCACTCCCACACGCTTTAAACTCATTTAAACGCACACTGTAAACGTATCTGAGGCGTATTCGGACGCCGCCCGCCGTTCTATCCGAGATTGCTCCATGTTAGCAGCAGCCAATCAGAGCCCAAGAGAATGAAAAGCATGCTCTGATTGGTCAAGTTAGCTTCTTCAGCCAATAAACGTGCCTCATAAGATGTGTATATATATAAAACATGTTAGATTTGATGCATTATGTTGTTATTAATATTTCAGCACAGACAATAGAGCGCCATAAACCCCAGATTTCCTTGATAGAATATTTGATGTGTTTTACAAAAAAAATCTGTGCTTATTGCAGGACCACAAAAGGTGAAGCGCGATATAGCGGGGGATCACTGTACGCCTGAACCGTATGCGTACTGTTCGCTCGCTCGCGTTCCCGCCGGACCTGCTGCAGTAAAGCTTGGGTGGGAGGTGTGTCGGTGGGTTCGGGGCACGCGGAGAGTTCGGATTCTTTCGCTCACTAAGGCTGCTTTCACACGATCCATCGGCATCAGGCGTCATGGGGACGCTCAGCATGGGCTCGACGCGCGCTCCGTCCTCCACTGTTTTAATAAGTGAGAGCGGGACACGCAGGCAAAGACAGAACCTCGAGAGCAGTACTGAACGTCTCATTCGGCGAACGGCAGGAAAGAGGTTCTGTCCTGTCCTTTTTGTGTTCATTTCCACGGCATTTCCAAGTGCAACTCAGAAAAGCCGGACACCCTCGGCGTCTCCAGTTTGTCCTCCATTTTGACTTTGAGTTGATGTTTAAATTCGTCTTCACCGCATTTAATCTGTATTTAAGGATATTTCACACCGGCGATCCTATCGAAGTCAGACTGGAGGACAGACTGGGGAAGCCGAGTGTCCAGGTTGTACGACACCACTCCGAAGTGGTCCGTCGACCTCACTGGAAGAATTAAATAAGTAAATAAATACAATAAAACCAACGTATGGTGTGCAGTTATTTAAAAAAAAAAAAACCCAACCCTTTTTCTCCCTGCTGTTTGTGGAGTGAGATGTTCAGTAGAGTAGTTGAGACAGTAACGGTCTTGAGGTTCTGCCTTTGCCTCCATCTCCCGCTCTCGTGTCCATTTGGACGCTCGTCCCGTGGAGGACTGAGCGGCGTGTCGAGCCCATGCTGAACATCACGGTGATGTGAACCTCCTAAAACGTCAGTGTTCCGTTGAGGCGATTAAATTCTATACACGGAAGAAACCTGAGACTCCCTGATCACACCGTCCGTGCCTGCTCTCAGTTTTATTACATATGTGTACATAACGAACCTGGAACACTTTCCATTTCCCCATTGGTTCATCCTGACGAGTTAAAAGCACATGTGCAGATGACTTGGGAGTAATCAGTGACTCATCTCATTTTCACTGATATTATATAAAGACTGCTGTTTCGGCACCTTTGTGAGTAATAACACGTCTAGTGTGCTTGGCCGTCAAGTTGCGGAGTCCTTATGTAAAGCGTGTGACGGTCTGGTGATAAAGTGCGGTATATAATCAGAAGAAGCGTGACCGATATTGTGGCCGGGTGGTGTCACGGAGGGACAGTAGCATTGTTAGAAGCCTTAAAAAAAAAAAAACAACAAAGCTTTGTAGGGCGTCAATCTCGTGTTCGTCCCCTTTACAGGATGTTTATCAGAGCTTTCTCTGGACGTGTCGTGGAGAAAGTGGCAAAAATCCAACAAAGTCCCAGCAGAGTAGCTCTGGATGGCATGATGCCAGTCTATAATGTGTGAACCAGGTGAGCTGATCGCTCGTGTTCTCTCCTGCTCTCCCCTCTGCAGGTACAGTAACGACGTGACCTCGATGCCTTTTCTGGTGGAAATCCTCACGGTGCTGCCGGAGGAAGTGCACAGCCGATCGCTGAGGATAGGCGCGAACCGGCGGACGGAGATCATAGAGGACCTGGCTTACTATTCCACCACCGTGGTCACGTTACTGGTGAGCCTCGCTTTCAATATGGTGGCTCGGCGGGGTTAAAGGTAGTTACAGGAATCATCAGGAGACCCGCGCCGCTGCTGCTGTTCATCGTAATGGATATCGGCCGAACAACGGCGCATTTCCGGGCACACGGGCGTCGAGACGGCTCACGACCCTCGCAGCAGCAGGATTTTCTCTGAGAAGTGTATAATAACATATAAAATATGTGAACAGTGAAAATGCTAGCGACGAACACACATCTCTGTAGACATCCATTTTATTTTTCAAAAACATTTTCACATTTTCTTTATTCCACATCACCGCCTCGCCCCACATTCAGCTCGAGTAGCTATGCAGGAAGTGTCATGCAGTGAATTTTTCTTTCTTTGTAACCAGATGACGTGCCTGGAGAAGTCTGGCAGCGACGAGAAGATGCTCATTAAAGTGTTCCGCTGCTTAGGCAGCTGGTTTAACCTCGGCGTCCTGGACAGCAACTTCATGGCCACTAATCAGCTGATGGTGGTTCTGTTCCAAGTACTAGTAAGTTCCAGGCACCACCTAATCACCTGTCACTCTTGGGCCTGGTCCCAGAGTCGGCACTGATGGGTATCGGCGTACACTTTCCTCTGGGTTTAGTACATATGGAGTGTAAAGTTTACAGTGTGTGTGTGTATATATGTATTTATATATACATAAAAAAGGGAGAGAAAGTTCTCAGAGTAAAAATTTAAACCAACAGGGTAGGCCAGTAGAGGTGATTTAGTTGGATTATTTTAAAATATATTCAATACCAAAAACATTCAGTGGTTCCAGTGGTTCTTGACGACTTACGCCGCGGAGCTCTTGACTCACTGGAATAATGATCTCTAACTGAAATGCGTTGGTGCTGCTGTTTATCACACAAGGTCAGGAATGTTAAGGTATGATGAAGGGTCATACTGGATCTAAAGCAGGAGGAGGAGGAGGAGGTCTGGGGTGCAGTCGGGGGTCCAGTTCGTCCCAAAGGTGTTCAGTGGGGTTGAGCTCAGGGCTCTGTACAGGACACTTCTTTCACTCCGACCGTCACCTGAACTCACCATGCCTCCATGGAGCTGGCTTTGCGCTCAGGGGCCTCGTCATGCTGGAGCAGGGTTCGGGCCTCTTAGTTCCACTGAAGGGAAACTGTAATGCCGCAGTAATGCACAGACATCATGGACAGTTGTGTGCTTCGAAATTCGTTAGAACACTCACATGGGTGTGATGGTCAGGGGTGTGCATACTTTTAGCTATGTTGTGCATCTAAATGACCTCTTCTAATGAATAATTTTGTGCTCCTTTGGCTGTGTTTGGGTCTCGAAGGGTCGAAAATACCTGAACGCGGTCTCACCTGGTCTCAGCCAGGTGCGTCTTCGCGATGATGAGTCAGGGCGCTTGTGCCTTAGGCCGTGTTGGGCAGTGAGTATCAAAGCCACTGAAACTAAAACATACACAATAGAGCCTGGAGCACTGGGAAAGTCTACATTGATGAATGTTCGTAGCATACGCGATATATATTTGAACTTATCACAGCGGTGCCTGTGGTTCACCAACACGATCCGTTCCTGGGAAGTGGTTGGGAACCAATTTGTACGCGAACCAAAGCAATTGTTCCCGTAAGAAAGCACTGAAATTTAATTAATTTCGTCCACAGGCCTACCAAGTAATCATTTTTGTTAGTTAATTTATTGTTTTTTGTAGTAAAAAATGTAAAGAAAAACACAGAATAGTATAAAAATGCCTTAATAATATACAAAACTTAGTAACTGAAATAAGACAGTACACAGGAGTGTAAAATAAAGCTCACACTTTGCGTACCTTTTGTAAGGAGGAGTTCTGGCGTGAAGGCATGGAAAAGGGGGTGGGGGTGGGGCGGTGCTACTGTTTGGACTTTATGGCTATAAAGCGCTGAGAGCGCGTCTGAACACCGTTAACGGCTGCTAGAGAGCGACACGTACACATTGTCTCAGTGCGTTGGGGGCTTGGGGTGGCATCGCATTAGGATGGCGTCGGCCAAGGAATCTGTTCGTCGATCAAGTTTTATACACGAACCAATGCATTTTTTTGACGAAATTTTGGGTCGCGAACCAAATTATAGTGGAACCTTGGACTGTGAGTGTTTTGCAAGACAAGCAAGAAATCGTAATAAATTTTGACTTGATGAACGAGCGATAGCTTGCAATACGAGTAGTATTCATATGCTTCATCCGCTGATCCTCACGTGATCACAACTTCTCTCTCACTCACTGCGGGATTGTGACTCACTCGTATAGTCAACATCCGCGCTAGCGTAGAAAAAGCCTGAGGAAT